>VXAX01004903.1:612529-689585 GCA_013399835.1 Leptocoma aspasia
TCATTTAGAATCCTTTACTTTGGAGGAGCAATAGTTAAAAAACAAATGGATAGTCCTGAGAAAAATTACATTAAATTAACAGCATAAAGAGATTATATTCTTATTTTTCATGTTTTATTTTTAGTTTTCTGTTTGCATAGAATATGACGCATTTTTCTGACTCGCATTCACAATAGGAATTTCTGAGGTTGATTATTCAGAGCAATATAGCATTCTACAATAGTTCCAATATTTCAACAAAGGGAAATGAATGAGTGCAAATAAATCATTAAGCAAACACATTTTCTTTTACTAAAGCTTCTGTTTATCATGTTCCCAACAACAAAAACTGTTAGATAACTTTTATCTTGGGAGACAGAATATTGACCTCTAGGCAATTATTTCAGATTGGATTTTACATTTTTTTCTCACATTAAATATCTTAGTATTAGCAAATGATGTCTCATTCTACTTGTAAAAATTACTACTAGTTGTACTTAAGATTAATTTCACTTATTTTTATTAAGTTACTACAAAAGAAGATAAAAATTTTGATCTAGACATTGAAGGAAACCTCTCATTAGTAACTAACTTTAACACGGTGTAGGAATAGCATTTGGAACTAGAAGATAGCAACAGAAGAAATGTTAGAATTTGAACATTCTGAGCACCTGTCTAGTGCCAGGATGTTGACTATTGGTCTACGAAATATCTATTTCTGCAGATATTATCTTGCAAAAAACCCATGATTGATTGATCCTAACATACTAGCAACAGCAAGAATGGTAGGTATGATTGATCCTAACATACTAGCAACAGCAAGAAATCCACTTCACTGGAAAATATTCACAAGATACCTTTTTTCTCCATTTTTCACTGTTACTCTAGCAAGAAAAAAGCTACCTAAAGACTCCTAATGATGTCTGGTTGCCTTTGTCACTTGTAGAAGTGAAATTAGGCAAAGAGAAGAAAACACATCCTGTTTGTATCTGAGTGTCCTCATATGCCCTCAGGATGGTTAATTGCTTTTGTGGTGAGGATGTCTGAGTATTCCCCAGTAAATAAATAATGGGCATTTGTATCTGATGGCACAAGCTAAGGAAATGTTGCTGTCTGATTGATCAGCTTTAGCGCCATAATTTTCCATAGAATCACAGGTCCCTCCATCAAAATAATTGTGTTATCATACATTTGATTATAGAATAATAGTTTCAGAAGGAAAATATATTGAACCAATCATTTATTATAAGACTTAGCTATCATTTCATTTAAATCATTTATACTAGATATAATTTTATTTTATATTACTGCTACCATGGAGCAGCTAATCCTGGAAAGTTAAGGACAAGAAAATCATCAGGAGTAGTCAGCATGGCTTTACCAAGGGGGAGTCATGCTTGACAAACTTTGATAGACTTCTATAATTAAATGACTCTCCTCGTGGCCAAAAGAAAATCAGTGGGTATTGTCTGCCTGGGCTTCAGGTAGGCCTTTGGCATTGTCAAGATATGAACAGACAAGCTGTTGATGTGTGGGCTCAGCAGACAGCAAGGTGGATTGAAAACAGGATGAAAGCCTGGGCCGAGAAGATGGTTATCACTAACACAAAGTCTCGTTAGGGGCCAGCAGCTCATCCTGTATCTCAGGGGTCAATATTGGGACAAGCCTTCTTTAACATCTTTATAGGTTATCTAGGTGATGGGGTAGACTGTACTCTCAGCAAGTTTGCCACAACAGTGAGAAGGGATTAGGCCAGAGGGTCATGCTGTCATGAAGAGGGACATCAACAGGCTGGGAAAATGCACCATTAAGAACCTCACCAAGTTCAACAAGGGGAAGTGCAAAGTCAAGTCTCTGGGTAGGAACTACTCCACATACCAGTACATAGTGGGGGCCATCCAGCTGAAAAGCTGCTTTACAGAATTGCAGATTTTTTTTTTTTTTTTTTACTTTCACAGANATGAAGATGCTCTAGATAGCCTGAAAGGAAGTATGACTGGCCAGGATCATTATAAAGAGATAGTAATAGGTATAAGCAGCAAAAAAATCAACTCATTTATAAAACCACAAAGAAAAAATCACACTCATCTTTCCTCACAAAACTAAGCTTAGTGTCAGAGTTTACAAAAAGAAAAAATATATTATTCACAAATAGCAAAATTATTGCAGTCATAGGAAGGGACTGAGGACTTCAAATTAACTTGCCCCAGCTTTGGTTCTTCCTTTCAGTAGTTACTCAGAAGGATATCCTTTCACCCAGCATAGAAATGTGCACTTTTTAATCCCACAGAAGGTAAGGCATCTGTTCCAAAAGAAAGCAGAGAGGTCACGAACTGATGCCAGCCTAACCTGATGGGCAGCCACACATCCCAAAAGGGATGGAAACATGGTGATCATACTGTGACTTAAGTCTCAGTGCAAGCCTTCAGGCTGCACTCGGAATGTGTATTGGGTTTACAAGGTAAGATTTTGGGAGCAGAGGTACTGCAGGGTGAGGGGAAAATGCTGATTTAGATTCGTTCTTACGTTAACTATGCTATTCTGATTGGCAGATAATTTTATTAATTTCTCCAAGCTGCGTCTGCTTTGCCTATGAGAGTAACTAGTGAATGATCTCCCTGTCCTTATCTTCATCTGTGAGCTTTTTCTTCATATTTTCTGCCCCTGTCCTGTTGAGGAGGGAGCACTACAGATCAGCCTGGTGGGCATCTGGCAGCCAAGATTAGCACACCATAGAATGGTACCACAAGCCTTTGAAGCAGTCTCTTCATAGAAAACAGAGAAACAAACAAACTACTATCAGCTCTATTTCCCAGTCTAATATAAAAAAAAAAGGTATATATTGAGCAGAACAATTTCCTGTAAAGATCACTCGCAGAGCAACCAAGTGAACTCAACCATGGAGAAAAGCGACAAGTCTTTGTGCCAAAAATTCATCAAACAAAAAAGACTGAAGCATCTCAAATGCTCATAGTGCAAACACTGGAAATTTGCTATCAAAGTCTCTTAGTCTTATATACATCTTTTTAAAAGTTACAGCTTGGGTGTGGATATTAATGATAAGTAAAAGTAAGAAAAATGTTTCCATTTAGAATTGGTGGGAGACGTAATTGAGATCAAATTTAGGAACTTCCAGAAAGTCAAACAGAACTAAAATTCAAATTTGACATTTAATTTTACATAAAGTTTTATTTATTAACCTGGAGTTAATACCTCCGGGTATAGTAAATACAGGCAACAGCTAGAATCTAATTTTGTTGTAGCTATTGCAATAAGCACAATCTCACCCATTCCCTATGGTTGCTCATATTTTCAGAGTGTGAAACATCACTCCTATAGTCACAGACATGGCAGGAAAAAAAGTTTACAATAATTAAGATAATGAACCTGTCCTCCTTTCATAATGAAGATCTATGGGAAAATTTCAGGATGGAATGACAAGTCATTTATCCCTCTACAACTGCACATACCTCCTGACTCCAAATCCTCTTATTTAACAATTTAGTCTGTTCCCTCACAGCCAAACCTGTTAACTTCCTGACATAGGAATAGCTGGATTCCCTACTGTGCTCTTATTCTGCTGAGAGAATCTCCCTCTCCACACATATTTTTAAGATTTTTTAACCTGTAGTATGTATGTGACTCAGATATTTTAACTGGATCAAAATGTACATGAACAATATGGAAGAATAGTGTAGCCAACACTAGAAAGAAATTTATTGTGTTCTGAAAAGAAGCAAAATATATTTACACTTCCTAGTTTCATATAACGTGTTCATAAAAGTGTGTTATCTACTATTGATAAATACAAGAGAAACCTTTTTAATCTGCATGGATGAAGAACACAATTATGGGTAAAATACATAGTTTTGAGCAAGCTTAAATATGCTCATACTTTTTAATCATTTCACTGACTGTAACACCCAGAGTACAGCTTCACACTAAGCTTAGGAAAAGCCAAATTTGAGGCATTTGCTTGCAAAAAGAGGTGCAGTGTGGTTTGTTCCAACAGACCTGACCAAAAGAAACTTCATGAAATGAGTCTTTGAATTCATGCTGAAGCACCCTGCCTGCTTGAGATTTATATTGTTAACCCGATTAAATATGGATGGCAACTGGTTTGGGCTTAACAGCAAGCTTAGGAAATGTTCCACTGACAGTTTTGACATGGTTAAGAAAATAACACAGCTGTGGAAAATGAAACGTAAATACTCAGCACTTTGCTGAACATTTTTTTGCTTATTTTTGGCTTGGTCTAAAAGCAAAAAAGCTAGAAAATTGAAAGATTCATTTTTTGCAGGAAGAAAACAGCAACTTAATGACATGAGGAAGGAGGAAGGGAGGAATTGAATGTAAAAGCATATTTTAAAAAAAGATTATTTTAATAAGAAGTGATTAAATGACAACCATATTTAATATTATTTCAGTAATAGTTGCAAGATATTCCCTCAGTATAATTCTCCAGACTTGCAGAAAATGTCATGTGAGGAGTTTCCCAGATTCTTTGAATTATTCAAACAGTTTCTTAGAAAGTAAAGGACTACAGCAATTGGAAAGAGATGTTATAAATTTTCAGTAAGCTCTGCCATTTCAACAAAATTCAGATTATAAATTTTCTAGCAGACAATTGACATCCACATAAAAACCCAACAAATCAAATAAACAAAAAACCTCCAAAACCTAAAAAACTTTAGGAAAAATCATAATTAAAAAAAATTCTAAAGCCAAAATCAAAAGTCAGATATCTCCCAGCTCTCAAGCATGTCATTCTTGATTTCAAAATTATTTCAAAATTCAATAGATAAAAGGATAAGAACAGATGTGAGCACTGTCAAACTTTCAAAAGCCTATATTCTAAAGAATACATTTAAAACAACGTATTTATGCAAGCAGTAAGGAGACTTTTATGATTGAAATACACTTAAGATAAAATATGGTGGTGACAAACAAAAGATAACATACAGGTAAAATTTCTTTTTTAAAAAATTCCTGTCATATAAAATTAACAGAACCAGGACCTAGTTTTCTGATCCATCTAAATTTAGCAGTTAGCTCACATATTTAATTTCTTTTTACAATTCTAAAAAAAAGCTATTTTTTTTTTAAAGGAACCCTTTTTCTTCTTTTTCTTCTTCTTGATGTTGGTGATGAATGATATATGGTGTGAATGTGGTTTAGATCTGTCAGAAAGTCTGCCATTCTAGCACTGACATTTTCCACAGCATTTCTGTCAATCTGGATTAGAAAAAAATCAGCAAGTATAATTCATAAGACTTGAACTCTGGTTAACTTTAGCCCTAATTCAGATTCCACTGGTATTTTAACCTGGCATTACATTTAAAATTCATCATTTTGTACTCCTTCCTTTTTTTATTTTTTTAATGAAACAATGAAAGCAAAATAGGTTTTAATTTTTTAGGAGAAAAGTACAAAAAATGCACTGGGGTGGAGATGGACATTAAATCTTGAAAATACAAAGATTTACTACTCAAAATGTAAACATAAAATTATCCCATTATGTAATGTCAGAATAAATTACTGGCAATACATAGCCTGGTCCAGAGTCTAACTGATGAGTTTATGCAATATCCCACAAGATATTCAGGTATCATTTCCCTTACTAGATGTGAGAGATGCAATGAAATGGAATCCAAACTGAGAAATCCTTGTTCTCATTTCCATTCAGATATTCACAAGAACTTTTTCAAGGGACCCAAGGATTAATAATATGTCCTTCACAATTGAGGACAAGTAAAAAAGTTCAAATTTTGTTGCTTCTTCAGAGATCCACATAAAGGTATGATTTTTTTGAATATTCTTTCAGGTAGATCCCTGTAAATATAGCTTTGCTATTTTTGATCAACAAAGTTTTTGTCGATTCCAGAGTAGCCATGGATAAAAGTGGCAACAATCACCTCATTGGTGTATACAAAACAGTATATGGAGACCATGTTAAGACAACCCAGAAATGGGAAAATTGTCCATGAATTTTCTCCATCATATAGTGCTGGAGAAGCCTTACATGTGCAGGTACTGGTCCTCACAGAGAATTTCAACCACCCCTCCTAAGAGGCCAACAAAGCAAGGTACAAGGCATCAAGAAGGTTTAAAGAATATGTTGGTGTGATACCATACAGGCAGCCATAGATATTTCACTGTTGCAAAGTTATGTACCCATATTTCTTTCTCCACTGAATCACTATTCAGAACTTTGTATGTCATAGATTATAGTTACTCTAATCACAATATTAATTATTGAAAAATTAGTTGTTTTCTCTTAAACAGATCAGCTCCAGAAAACAGGATCCTGATATAAGAATAAGAATGCAAAAAACATGCACAAGAACAATGAAAATATGGGGATGCCACTGATAACATCGGATGTGTCAGTGCGCCTTCATCGATGAGTTTTATTTTTGACTCCATCCACTTGACTTTCCTTTCACAAACAATTTTTATTCTACTTTTCAATAGTAAACTCACTGTCATCTCTGGCCATGTTTGAGATTTTTAGTTATGGCCCTACTCCACTGTTAACAAGGCTTGGGCATGAACTGTATCTCTGATTAAGGGCATGAGGCGAGAGACCAGCTATAATGCGGTACAAAGCTAAGGAGGCAGATAATTGACTGGGGAAACATTCCTTTCATCTATATGGTGCTGTTATCAAACTTATTTCTGAAATCAGTCTGGGAGAAAATTAGCTAGACTCAGTCCTGGATAAAGCCATTTACACTAGAGTTAGAGAGCCTTTCAGGGTCTTTCATCTGTTGTACTCTCCCTTAAAAGATTCTCAGTTTCCGAGCTGTTTTGTTGCAAATGATGTAACAAGTAGCAGCTCTGAAGTACCAGGATCACTATGTCATCATGGTTCTCACAGCTGTGGTGTAAAATATCCTAAATATTGTCATTTTATAATTAATACCGTCACATTATTTCTTTTAGTCATTATAAAAAGCTCTTAATGACAAATCTTCCTTTATACATCAATGAGGCTTTTGACTTCAAGGCATAAACCATCATTAAAATCCACATTCAACATACAATCTTCACTCAGAACAACAACAACAACAACAACAACAAAAAAAAACTAAACTAAATAGAAGAAAAAAAGTTTCCTACATCAAATCCAGAAATAACATTATCACAAGACAGAACAAAAGAACAAATTACAAAAACATCCACCCCTGGACCCTTCACTACAATTATGATACAAATTCTCCACTACCATTCTACTTCATGCCACGGTTTAATACCTGTTTTGCCCATTATTCCTCCCAATTAGTATGCCTTCTAGCAGTCATATGAGGCCAGCAATAGTGTGCTCAGAACAGTAAGGCAATGTTAGCATGAATCAAAACTAAACACATAAACCACTGATTATATAAGCAAAGACTTTATACATGCAATTTCCTCAATATATCATAAAAAGAAGTTGATCGAACTTGTAAAAATATCTCATTTTCTTTTAACCTCAACAAGTTGGTGTTCTTCTAATCAGTGCTGGAGAGCTTTTCTGAAAACTATAAGCATATCTGAATATTGTTCCAGACAACATTGTAAACCTTTTATCTGTTCCTTAGTTTAAAAACTCCATAATTCCTGTGTATCTGCATTTCATTGCAATATCAAAGAGCTACAATTAGTCCAACCAATACCATGCAAAGAACAGCATTGTCTGGGTAATGCTGAAGCTATTATAACATAGCTCCTAGCACTACAACCTGCCCATGATAAATCTAACTCAGAGTACAGTAACTTCAGTGACATATTACGTAAGTTCAGAAACAGTGTCCAATTTATACTTCGAAATAAAATTACTTGCTTAACCTAACATTACTTCTTTGCATTCTTCTTACTGATATAATACTAACGTACCACCAACAAACAGGTATTCCTCGTTATGGCCTTAACTAAAAGTGCATATTTAATTTTAACTAAGTGACCTGTTCTTAATTATTGTTTTCACACTATATCTTCAGAGTATTTAAGTATTTGAGAAGACAGATAAATATGCAAGGTGTGTAGTTTAACTTTGGCTGGCTGTCAGATG
The DNA here is from genome assembly GCA_013399835.1 of Leptocoma aspasia. Lineage (NCBI taxonomy): Eukaryota > Metazoa > Chordata > Aves > Passeriformes > Nectariniidae > Leptocoma > Leptocoma aspasia. The sequence goes on from VXAX01004903.1 coordinate 620,562, forward strand.
CTCACCAAGTCACTCCATCACTACCCCTCAGCAGCACAGAATGAGAAAACTGGATGAAAAAGCCCGTGGGTCAAGATAAGGACAGGGAGATTGCCAACTAATTAGTGTCATGGGCAAAACAAACTCAATCTAGGGAAAATTAGTTTTATTTACTGACAATTTAAAACAGAGTAGGAAAGTGACAAATAAGAGCAAAACTAAACCCACCATCATCACCCCTTTCTTCATGGGCCCAAATTCACTTTTTTGTTCCTGACTCTTCTGTCCTCTCTTCTCTCCCAAAGTGGCAGAGGGGAACATGAAATGGAGGCTGCAGTCAGTTTGTGACACTTCATCTGTGCTGCTCCTTCCTCTTTATGCTTTTCCCTGCTCCGGAGTTAGAGCCCTCCCACAGGAAATAGTTCTTCACACCCTTCTCCAACACAGGTCTCTCCCACAGGCTGCAGTTCTCCAAAGTCCGTTTCAGTATGCTCCTCCCATGGAGTCACAGGTCCTGCCAGAAACCTGCTCCCCCTTGGGCTCTCCACGGGGTCACAGCTTCCTTTGGGCACAGCCACCTCTTCAGGCACATGTCCTGCACACACCACTGGTGGATCTCTGCTCCACCATGGACCTCCGTGAGCTGTAGGGGACAACGTGCACCAATGGCACTCTCCAGAGGCTCCAGGGGAATCCCTGCTCCAGCACATGGAGCACCTTCTTCCACTCCTTTTGCTCTGCCCCTAGTGTCTGTGGGGTTATTTCTCTTGGGTATTCTCATTCATCTCCTTCAGCTGCTGTTGTACAGCTTTTTTTGCCCTTACTCAAATAAGTTATCACAGAGGTGCCACCAGCTTGCCTGATTTGCTCAGCTGTGTCCCATAGTGGGTCTGTCTTGGAGCCAGCTAGAACTGTCTCAGTCTGATATGGGGGCAACTTCTGATCTCTTCCTAGAGAAGTCACCCCTTCTACACACCCCCTACAGCCATCCCTGCTACTGAAACTTTGCATGTAAATAAAATCAGAATGCAAGTACTAATCAAATCAAACTGAAGCATGCACATACTGAAGTATTTTACTGCACCAGCAGAGGTTAAACCTAAGAGTTCTGATTCACCCCCAAATATTAAAACTGTGTATATTCTTATATGGTGTCCTCATTTAGGTACTAGGACAGTTTTCATATGGTCATATGCTATCTTGCAGTATTTACAGTTTCAGGAAAAAAAAAATCAGTGTAGAGTAACACTTAAGCACATTTTATTTGAACTATAGCAGGCATGACCTCTGACTAAAGAGAGGGCCAATTTTATTTTCATTAGAATTGGAATTTTTATATGTGGAATAACTTGTTCTTTCAAGTGTTTTGAGAGAAAGGAAAACAACTACACCTGCCCAGTACAAGTGAAATAGGAAGCTACTAGAGAGAGAGTGCAGTGAAGGGCACTAAGATGATTAAGGGATTGGATCTTCTTTCATATAAGGTTGAGACAGCTGGACTTGCTGTCCAGCAGAGGATCACTGAACCTCAATGTCTATAAACTCCTGATGGCAGGATGTAAAGAAGATGAAACCAAATTCTTTCCAGTGGTGCCCAGTGACAGGACTGGAGGCAATGGGCACAGATTAAAACACGGGTGGTTCTTTCTGAAGATCAGGAAGCAGTTTTTCCCTGTGGGGGTGAGTGAGCACTAGCTCTGGATGCCCAGAGAGATTATGGAGTCACCATCTTCTGAGATATTCAAGCCTGGGCAGCTGCCTCTGGGCAGCTCTGCTTGAGCTTGAGTGGAGTTCAACTCCAGGATTTCCGTTCCAGCCTCAATCATTCTGTAACTCTGTCAGCCACACTGACAAACAGAGACAAAGCATTTGTTCAATTAATTTTCTGCAGTTCTATAAATGAAGAAACTGGAAATTTTAAAGGAAAATAAGACTGAGGAATAATGTTTTTGAATATTTCCATAAAAATAATTCTGGTGAATGAAGTTCTGAGGTTTTGAAGCTAACATTATGTCACCATCTTGTGAGTTAGCGGGGAGGGAGGAATATCACCAGTAGAGTGTAATTCTTAACAATCTCCAAGTCATTAATGTCTTAAACCTGCAGTCACCTGTGACTTGGCAGTAAATATGTACCAGTTTGTGAGCTCAAGGGTTTGCTTCTACCAATGGTAGAATGTCTAAAATCTTATTTGGCCTTTTTTTCTTGGTGTAGACACACCCTTGGTGCATTTAAGAAAGGAAACCATTTAATGCAAAATATGGCCTTATGGGTCTTAAATTCATTCAACTGCTCACTGGAGATTTTCAGGCTATTTAGAGAACTTGTACAAAGCATGGTAGCTGTGTTTCATTTCCTCGAACAGTATGATACTAAATTCTCTCAGCTGGCATATTTGACAAAACTTTCAGAAATTCTAGATGTGTATAGAGATTTTATCTTGTTCACAAATAGTTTTTAATTAAAGAAATAAAAATATGAAAATTTTTTGGGATGAGAAATCTTAAATAGTACTTTTGAACTTTTTGCCCATCTGTGGAACAGAGACTGCATAATTTTTCAAGGACTCTTGACACTTTTTTTATTAACTATAAATTGGATAAATTTTATTAACAGTCCTTGGAACAAGGATCAAACAAACAAATGACCTCCCCCCCAAACACATCTAAAATTTTCATTATCAAATTCTAATCAGTTGTATAAATATCCTTTTTTCTTTTACCAAAGTGGAACATAAGGATGGCTTCCACACAGGACTTTGTAAAATTAGAGTGAGAAATACACCAGTGTAGCTAAATGGTTTTTGAAATTTTGAAAATAGTCAGGTTTTCACTGAGTCCCCTGATGAATTCAGGTGCAAAGGAGTGGGCCTTATAGGCCTGTCTGATCAGTTAATGGAGTGTGATGCAGATGGCAATATAAAACAAAATTTAGAGGTAGAATATAACCCTGTACCAGCAAACACAGATGATGATAGTCTTTTATAAAACATTCCTGAGCTGCACAGCTAATTTATGCTTTATTACATCTAAACAAGTCCATTACATTCAGTTCCCACAAAATGATACACCTGGAAATAGAATATAGCCATTGCTGCCAGGTGTCTACTTCTTGAAATTAAAGACAACTGGTGTCATAACTTAGCTTTATTGCTCTACTTTGACTCATCTGACATTATAAGAACTCTCAGTACTTTTGCTGTAAAGTGTAGGTATAAAGTACATGGGATTTTATTACAGTGGTTCAGACAATAGAGTAAACATCTTCAGAACAGTTCCTCATGAAGGGAAAGGGAATTCAAGAACTTCAGTGATTTCACAGTTGAAGGCCAAACATGATATAAACATTCACAAAGCAGCTCTTCTGCCTATAACAAAATACTAGTGGGTCCATGAAATTGCCTCATACCATGAATATCAGCTTCTGGGAATTAAGTTAGAGAATGACATAAAAAACATGATAGCATCTACTTGGCATACAAAAACTAAAACAATCTTAGGGGAAACAAGAGGTTTTAACATCTGTCCATACTCATCTGGTATCAGACATTTCTTAAAACTATCTGAAATGCACCTACTGAAAAATGTTATGGCCTGTACGTGGTTTTGTTTGGTTGGTTTAGGGTTTGGGGGCTGGAGGTGGGGGGAGGGGTTGGTTTGTTTGGGGTTTTTTTAAAGAAAAGCCAGAATATTAAACTTACCTTATTAGTATTGATAGCCGTGATGACCCACACACATTGAGCATTGCTGTCATACTGAAATGGAAAATTGGGTGATGTGAAAGTGCCTCCAGGCCCCTGAAGATTGGATCCACAAGTTTTGACTGCAAAATGAGAGTTCACCTTTTAATTCACATAGGAAATACATGTAGCAGATTCATAAACTGATCTCTAGCTTACTGTAGTCAAGACATGAAGAACTAAAATACCATTGAACAAAAACAGAACCATCTCTTATAAGTGAATAGAACATTCATGTTTAATTATTCTGACAAAATAAAATAGACCTTCTCTCATGCCTAAACTTACAATCTTAAAAAAAGTTGAAGTATTCCAAGGAAAAAGAGTAACTACAGTAACAGAAACTGCCCTATTTATTTTTTAAATTCTTCAAGGACTAACTTATACCACCTTCACTAATGTCTTGAAAGACAAATTTAAATAGTAGAAAAAAAAGATCACATCACTGTGCATATGTGGGGTTTTTTTGTGCATATGTGTTGGCGTATGGCGTGTCAGCATTTTTTTCGCCTATAAACCCTGCACAACCCATTGAATCAATGGCCAAAGCACTGAAAAGTTTAAAGGAGGCTTGTAAAACTTAGACTAACACAAAACAGTGTTATCTACTTCTAAAGATTACAAAGGGTATTTATTTTCAAATCAAAGTCTCTATGGTTATTTACAATGGCATGTCAGGTAAAAAACCCCAACATATTCTTATTTACATAGCTTGTATCTCTGTCACAAATAATAAAAAGGATATAAACTGTCTCCTTTGTGCTTTCAAATGATACTTTTAAGGCACTAAATTCCTAGTCTGCTGAAGTCAATAACACTTTTATTGTTCTTTCCTTGATATCCAGATCTTTGCTGAATCCTCTACTGGTTAACTTTTCCTGTATGAAGATGTAAAACTGACAAGCAACCTCAAGTAAACATGAGCCTATCCTATTTTTCCAGGGATTATTATGACACCACAAAAACTGCAAAAGATAAAGAACTATTTCTTCCACTGTATTCTGACAAACCATCTTGCATAATTGAATAAAAAAAATTGACACTTAGATATGCGAAATAATCCTAGAGTTGCATTGCACTTGCACAAAGCATGTTTATTTGATCAATACTGAACACAGGAAGATTCAGCTGCTGCTGGATAAGGCTTGTTCCTTCCCTCACATTAGCCTCTAGAAAGAATGTCACTTTTGTACCACCCTCAGAGAAACAATACTCTGCTGACGAGTGTGTTCCAAGTCACACCAGGTGCCTGGAAAGAAGTAGAGGGTAGAGAGGTGAGAGGAAGGCTCCTCATTATTGGGGGGGTGCCACGATATTGTGGCTGTGCCCAGTAAACCGAGATGGGGCTTCGCCCAGGCTTGCCCTGTGTCCAGATGCTGGCCTAGCAGCTGCTGCTGAGGGGTTCGTCCTCAGAGGAACCATGGCTAGCTAGGTGCTGCAGGCTGCTCGGGCAGGCACGTGGGACGAGTTCAGGCTTGTGCCCCGGAAAAGCAGAGAGATGGAGCTGCCCTTTGCAGGGGTTCCACACCTCAGGTTACCTCAGTTGAGACCTCTAGAGTAGGGTGAAGAAGGAGTCAGATCCAAGGAGAGGTTTTTCAGTCTTTATTCCTGTTCCATGCGGTATCTGCCACCAGTCTCTCCCGCTGATGTTCCTGCTGGCTCTTCCTGGTGACTCCCTGTGATGACTCCTCTGTCCTGACTCTCTAGTGACCCCCTGCCGACCCTCTGTGCTGACTCTTGGTGACTCTCTCGACCATGTGGTCACCTAACCTTTTATACTGGGGGAAGGAGCTAGGGAAGGAACAGGTAACCACCAACCAGGTGGGGAGAAGTGGGGGCGTTAGGGGAAGATGGACACACGGGGAGCCCTGTCCTTCTGTAGCATTCTTTGAATCTTGACCAATCACACAACGGCCTTTTGGAATGTCCTCGAGATAAGACGGGACAATGGCCCAGACAGGTTTTTGTGTATTGGCCTGTCACTTGGGTGAGGAGAAGGGGGAAGGGAAAAACCACAAGGAAAAACTGGGGGTGGGGGGGGACAGGATTTTGGGGATAAAATTAAAAGCACATAACAACACTTCATTTAGCATCAGTAGCTGAAGACGTTAGGGTCACAACTGAGACTAATGCCAAGCATTTTTGTCTATATATTTATTAAGAAACTGTATGACTCCTTGCAGCTTGTATCTATGTGAGAAGTAAGTCAGGAGGGGAAAAACATTGAGTGTTCTAGACAATTTACTGCTCCATCTGAACATGTGAGTCTGTCTTTTGGGACAGAGTTGGGATGTAAAGCACAGCTCCTTTGCCAGTGTGCTGCAGAAGAATTATGAGTTCTGTTTGCTGCCTTTTCTTGGTGCAGCCCCATAGTGAAGGTCTCAAAGGAACCATGTCGTTCTATAGTGGAATGAAATCTGTGTCTTTGACCCCCAATGTCTATAATTTATACTGATTTGAAATATTCCTAAAAGACACTTGCTTTCAGTACTTTAAGTTTAAAATCCAGGAAAAAAAAAGGTGTAGTTAGGACAATTTCTGTGTATTTGTGCACACTAATATTCTCATTATATATATTAATATCTGGTCTGTACCTACACACTAATACTTACAACAAATGTTTTCAGCAAAATTCCTTTGTGCTTTTCTTGTTTTGCTGAATTTTTTGCCCTTTATCCATTTGCTCAGGGTCAAAACTAGGTGTAGACTCACTTCTCCACTACTTATTTATTATAAATTCAAGAATTTCTTATCTGCTTACAAAATATGTAATGAAGAAGCTTCATGATCTACTAATTTTACATTAAATCACTGCAATTTTGATATCTATTTTTATAAGTCGTAATATTTAGCGTATGATAGGTTTTTGTCAGCTCCTTATAAAGCAAAATTCATAATGTAAGTTGCCTAGTTAAACAAGCATACTGAAATACAAAGTTCATGTTAAACAAAACAGCATAGGAGAATCCTTTTTTACTAAGAAAGTGCAGACATTAGGATTAAAATTTCAGGCACTTACGAAAAATTTAATAGGATTGGCTATCAAACAATGGATGGATGCCAAATGGAATAATCACTGTGAGGGTAAGAATTTCTGTAAATGTTTACCTTTACACACAGGTCTATGATCACTCCATGCAGCAAAAACTTCAGCTATCCTCTGGCAGGTGATACTTTTGGAACCTTGTAGCACATAATCTTCGTCACAGGAGAACTGTACTGTTGCTCCCAAGCTAAAATCCAACAATGACATAAAAAGAAGTATTTTTAACAAATAGATAGCAGTCCATTGTTCCCATTCCCATTTAGATATGATGGTCTTGACAAACAATACAAATATGTAATCCAGAAATTTCTGCTCTCAGTTGTAAAAGGCTAAAAGCTGTGTACTAGCCTGATAGTGCACAATGTTCAGCCCTTTCTGGGCCTACTTTGGCTGCAGCTGGTTTGCCTCTTTTAACAGTCATTTGGAGGTCAAGTGACTATTTTCTGACCTAACTTCAGACCCCCATATAGTAAAAATGTGAAAAACCTAGACATTGTGAAACTAAACACAGTTATTTATGTTAATGGCAGCTAGGAAAGCATGTGAAAGTGATACAAGATAATCACCTAGAAGAAAAGTCAAAGGGTCAACTACAAGACTGAAAAAGAAATCGCCATTATAAACATTTTATTTCTCACAGTGAAGACCTCAGAGATATTCTTGCTATGAATATCTCCCACCCCTGATTCTTCTTGAAGAAATCTGGTGCTTTTGACTTGAGAATTGGGGGCATTGGAAGAGGGAGCACAATACCAGAGAAAAGGGCTAGATATTAATAATGTTTCTTGTATTTAAAAAGTAGTATATTATTAATAAGAGTATACTGTATTAGTTTGGATTATTGCAAAAATACTAGTTATAGCATTATTTTATATTTTGGTTCATATGTTAAGGTTTTTATTAAGCTTGCAGTGAAGTCTTAACTTCATAGAAGTGGTCTCTGTACTCTTGCCAGTAACAAGATTCTGAATGTAACGTCTTAGAGATAATGACAAGGTTGAATATGAAGATTTGCTCATTTTACTGGCATATGTTTCTCAAAATAATGGAAGAAAATAAAAGATTTCTAAAAACATATTTGTAGGTGTTTAGCTGTGATTATTTATGAAGTTATAATGCTGGCTTGAAAAGGTTTTGTACTTTTTCATGTGAAGCTGACACCTGATGCTGGAAACAGTGCAGGACAAAACAAGAAATAAGTCCAGAAAAACTTTTTGGTTGTTTGTTTTGTTTTGTTGTTTGGTTGTTTGGTTGGTTGGTTGGTTGGCTCTGTTTTGGGTTTTTTTTTTGATTGTTGTTCATTAAGTTTTTCTGAGGGGAGGATTGGGATGGGGGAAGAGGGAAAAGGAGGGGTTCAGTTTGGAAAAGCTAAATAAATCAATACATAAATGTATATTCTTAAGATAATTATTTTCCTTTAATATCATTATGGTTTCAAATCCTGATTACACCTGAAAATAGCCAAGGCATTAGGCCTTTCTCCAACATCAGTATCTCACACTTCATAATTTCAGCCTGCTGTTTTTTTAAGCTTGTCTGTCACAACTGCAAAGTGTAAAATATTTTATACATACACATGACTTACAAGATCTTGGCTACACTATGAATTGAGTTCTCTGGATATTTTAAGATTAAATGTGCAGTAACTCCCCAAGAATTTGTTATAGCAGCCTTCCTGTACCACACTGTAAGCCATGTAGTTATCTGACCCTCCTGGGATGGATGACATTTCCCTGTCTTTGATCTGTTACATACTGGTAAAAACATGGTTCGTAAATCTCTCTAAGCAAAGTGTCAATATTTACTCAGCTGGAATCTTCAAACTGGGGTTTGATTCCACAAGGTATGACATTCATTTTTGCCAAAAGACATACTAAAATTAATTTTTCTCTGAAGGGTTTGGCTTGCAAAGAACAAGGCCTGTTTTTCTTTCCTTATAGATGGCCATTTTAGTGCTGCAATTCTTTAATTCACAAAGGCAGAGAGAAAAAATAAAAAGGCTGAGCACACATTCCAGAGACTAATTTTTGTTAGGTAATCCATTCAAAATGCATCTATGATGAAAAATGCTATTAAAGAAGATTGATACTTATCAGAAGAAGAATTAGCTTAAGGGAGTTAGAAATGTTAGATATTTGAAAAGGAACCGTGTCAGCACAAAATAGCTGATGAAATCTGGGAAGTACCTGGGCCTTACAAAGACATAGAAAATGAGGACATGAAAGATGATACAGTCACCTGAACAGACATCTCAGAAAAGGAGGGTTTGACAGTAAGTATCAGCTCTACACAAGATTCCAAAACAGTTCCTGTTTGAGTAAGAATGTTTGTAAAATGATGGAATAAAGAACAGCTGCAGAATCCACCAAAGGAGGAGATATAAAAGTGAAAAACTGAAAAAAAAAAAGAGTAAACATAATGTAACGGCCCTTGCAACGTAAGGATAAAAGGCTTTTATAGGCAACTGAGGAAAAAGACCCACCAGGCAGATCATAGAGTTGGAGGATATTTCAAAACTGTAAAGCACAAAGATTATCTATAACTAATGTAAAAAATTATGCACAGATGTTACAGGGACTATATGGTTAGGAAAGTTCAAAAGGTAGCAATTGGGAAGACAAGAATATCTTTCTCAAGATTAGATTTTCATAATTATCTGCTTCAGAAAGTCACGTTGAAAAAATCTGAGCGTCTTTATTATTAGAAAAAAAAAAGGAACACTTGAAGAAAAATAACATGGAAATATATTTCCTTTAACTAGCCATTAAAGAGGATTTAAAGAGGAAATGCTGAGCAGGAAGTACACCATTTACAAATAAAATTAAACTCTGGGTAAAAAAAACCTGTAACAAGCAAAAATCCCAAGGTCTGAATGATCATGAAGACTGCACAAGCATGATAATTATTTCCATCACCTATGAAAGTATAAATAATATTCACATCATGAAGTCCACGTTACTTGTCCAAATTAGTTTTGATATTAAACTGATATTTAATAGTATATGACTATAAGCATATTACTGGACTGTAAATTATCTAGTCCCACTGGAGTGGGACTGGATAATTTACAAAATCTGTGACATATATGCTGTGTGAATGAGACCTACTAAGGGCAATTAAATGAGCAGATGATAAAGAATCAGTCTAAGAAAGAAAATGGAAGAGTAGGAGATCAGTTCCTATGGAAGATCAACTAAAAAAAGACAATAATAGAGAGCTTGTCAAGAAAATGTTGAGAAAATGTGTCTCTCAGGAACTTAAAAGCATAGTCAAGATTACCATTTTTTAATATTTTGTTGTCATTATCTATCTATACACTCTTAAAAATGGAAATTCTTTAAATTATTTCCAAATTTTCTAGTATCAGAGAATCACAGAATCATGAAATATTCTGAGTTGGAAGGTACCCACAAGGTTCATGGAGTCCAACTCTTAAGTGGATGGCCCATACAGTGACCGAAGGAGAGATTCTACTTGTTTCTGATGATGATATTTTTTTTTTCCAATACCTTTAATCTGTGACCTGGAATTATTCGGTTAGAAATTCATCTTTCTCTAAAAACAGTTTGATTACTTGAGTACAAAAGGGTAAAGTGTCACTTCCCTCCACTGGAGGGTGCATGAGGCACATGAGGTGAATATGCACGTGATGAAGATTAAAAAAGGACATGCAAATTACCAGGAAATAATTATTAGCTCTAAGACAAAATGAAATAAAAGATAGGTTTTTTTGTTTGTGTGGTGTGGTGACATAGCAACAATTTCAGTAGTGTTTTAAGTTTTTATTTTCTATTTTCTTTGACAGAATCTCAAATGGTGGAAGAATCGTATTATAGGACAAAGAGAGATCCTTGATAGGATAAAATTGATGACGTCTATTACATATCCAGAGGTACTGTAGAAGGGCATGTCAGAGATCTGATCTCAGCCTTCTGCTATGTTAGAGAACTAAAAATTGTGGAGTGAGAAAATCAGATTGTGGAAGCTGGCTTTAAGGGAACCTCTGAACTGTGGGCAGGTATTATTTTAGAGAAAACTGGCAGAGTAGTCCAAAAACAGATTGTGGGACCAAATGACCAAAAATAGTGTGAAAAATTAAGAACAGTTTGATGTCCTGACTTACATTTGATCCAAACTGCTTACCAGATGCAGCCCCCTGAAAGTGTGAGTAGACTATTTGTGTTTTGTAAATCTCAAGAGAACTGAGGCATGATATAGTTATGAAGTTGCTTATTGTTATATACAATATTGATATACACCACTAAAAAAAGAAAAATCTCAAAGATAGTATGAAAATCTCAAAATATTTCAGAAGCAGAATATATTCATTAAAAAAATTGTCTGTGGATGCAGTAAATGGTCATTTAATTCAGTATGCTAACATTGAAAGTGATGAAAAGTTAATGCTCAAAGAAAATCTTTAGAATACAGGAACCATTCATCTGACCATCTTCTGATCATTTATGATTAATGAACTTTCTGAACTGGATCTATTAATTTAGTAGTCCCTGGGTGACTAAAGTAGACTGTTTGAATGAGACCCTAGCTAAAGCTAAGACTAGTAAGGCAGATCGGTAAGCAAAAAAGCTCTTTTGTGTATATTAGTCACAAAAGCAAGTTCATATACAGTGTGGATGCATTTGTAAATGGATGAAGCAATCTTGTAGTGCTGAAATCCAATATGGAAAAGGCAGAAGCACTAAATGCCTTTTCTGCAACAATTTCTACAGCAGATGTGCTCCTAGGTATCTGTATGTACCAGCATGATTTGTGAAGAAGAGGGACAGCCAATACTGGGAAACAACAGGTAAAAGGAGGTAGCTGTATTCAAGGGCAGGCAGCCAGATAGCTTTCACCAAAGGCTGCTGAAAAATCTGAGCCTGTGCAAGGTGGGTATCATCTATGAAAAACTATGAGATGTTCTGATCATTGGAAGACTAACATTACATGAACTTTTAAAAGGGGCAGGGAGATCATAGGAATCTTACATTGATCTCTGGAAAGATCATGTGCTTTTGGAGAGCATGAACAGGAAATCAAAAGCACGTACACAAATTTACCAAAGCTGAGTTATATTTGATCCACTTAATCATCTTCTGTGACAAAATGACTGACTACATAACCCAGTGGTAGACGTAGCAGAGCTCAGTGTAACAGTGCTCAACATCAGCAACGTTTCTGAGAGCACCTTTTACAGCAGTGTGTTTTGAGAGCTGACAAAATACGCACTGAATAGATGTATATTCAAAATCAGCCTGGCAGCTGTGCTTAAAGAGAAATTCTGCTCTTTAAGCAGGAATCAATCGCTTCATATTCAGCTGGTGGACAGTAATTATCTGAGCATTAGGAAATCAACATAGGGTCTGATGCTGTCTGATATTTTCATCCTCAGCCTTGATGACGAGACAGAATTTATGGATCCATACATATATGGATCAAACTAAAGTAGGAAAAGTAGCTGACACACTGAAGATCAGACCTTCAATCCAGAAGCCTGACAAAGTCCAGCACTGGGCAAAAAGAAACCTCACGAAACTCAACAAGTAGAGGTGCAATGTTCTGCACTATTGATCAATTACATGTTCTCATCCTGAATAAAACAAACTCTATACTTAACAATACTACAAGTAGTGACAGCAGATCAAGTGAAATTGTTACTCAGCCAGTGAAGCTGTATCTGCAATATTAAGCCCAATGTTTTGCCTCCCACTTCAAGAGAGAGATTGGTAAAAAACTCAAGAATTTGGAGGTTAGTCAGAGGCTTAAAGCACATGACCTAGAGTAAAAAGTTAAGGCAGCTAGGCTTAATTATTCTGACAAAGAGAAAGCTAAGGTACTATCTAATAGCAGACCATAGTGATTTCAGGAGCCATTACAAAGATAATTAAGCCAAACTTTTCTAAATGTGCCAGATAATATACAAGGGATGGTTTGGAAGATTCAGATTTTGCTTTACAAGACATTTCCTTCAATAAGGGAGGGCAGAGCTGGAACAGCATACACAAACTCTTGTGAAATCTTTAATCTTGGGAGTTTTCAGGATTGGCTAAAAAAAAAAGCCAGAGCTGACCTCACTAGTCCTGCATTGGGCAGGAGGATGGACTGGATGCCCTCTGAAGGACCCTTCTAATCAATATTTCTATGACTCACATAAACTGCTTAATTTGTCCTGGATTAATGCAAAGCTTTTGCATATATAACATAATGTGCTAAGTCAGTTCATAATTCCAAAAATGAATGCTTGACCTGAGTGTCTCCCAGTAACTTTATCTGCAAATTTCTGTTTCTAATCAAACAAAAGATGATTGCCATTAGGTTTGCATTTTATTTAAAAAACCCTAAACTTTGGATATATTTTTATTAGGAAAAATGTACAAATAAATATCAAATAAGGAAGTTAGTATACAAATTTGACACAATTTTGATTTCGTATCTGTTTTTAAAATTTTCATCATTTGCCTCAATTCCTCTTTAAAGAACAGAAACTAAAAGCAGTAAGGAGTCCAAAATGAGCTATAGAATCTCTAAAGGATGAGAAAGAGCAAGTTTAAAATTTTGAACTTCATATGAAGTTTATACTGAATAATATTCATTTAATAGTTGGCATTTGTGTAGCAAATTGCCCCATTTTAGGTTCTTTTCCTACATTATTTTATATGTTTTTTTAATTACTGTTGAAACAATACTTGAGTACTGAAAATCAATTATGCAAGGAAACAAAACCATCTTTCTGATGTACTAACCTATTCAGTTCATGTCTGCAACTGAACAAGTTTGGGAGAGGACATCATTTTTAGCCATAGAAGAAAATGTACAGCCAGAAATCAGTTCTTAAAGTCCATCTCTATCAAATTGTAAATTTAGCAATGTCATGTATTTTAATGCTAGCATAAAGAATCAATCAGTATTTCAGGACACATGTTATTTCTTCCACCTGCAGCAAAAGAAGCTAAAGACACATAAGTTTTCAAGATTATGAAGAGTGATTTTTTTTTTAACCTAGCAACTTTCTACACACTACTGATTCATAATTTTTTCATGTGCAAGCTACAGATAGTGCTACTGTTGTCTTAGAGTCACAGTATGAGAGCTGAGCTAAGTCACAGCATCTCTCTCAAGTTAGGAACACCCATAGGAACATTTTCCCAGATCAGTTTGTATATTACTTGGAAATATTACTGCAAAATGCTAGGGTTCCATGATATAATGTTAGATTATATAAATCTTCCAAACTTCTGATCAAGAAAAATCCTTACTGTGTGCTGAAAAAACTAAACTGATGACTAAATGTCAGTTTCAGAAGATTTCCTCACACTATGGAGGTCATTGGTAATTCATCTTTAAAAAAAAAAGTGTCACCTTTTCTCACAAAGCTTGTACTGTCTGACATTTGTCCTTGACAAAGGAACCACTTAACTGTTAAAAAGTGATAGGTGCACAGATCCCCTATAAACTAGCCTCATATCTCACGCTGCAAACCAAGTTTTGTTAATTTTTCAGGAAGTTTGGCTTCAAGATTTCGAGTCTAGAAGTTCACCTTGCATATCTGCAGAGAAGGATAGGTGATTTAGAGAAGATTTAAGGGAAATCAAGTGTGAAACTTCTAGTCAATCTAGTCAAATAATGCTGAACTTCATTCTTCCAAAGAAAATAACTATAAATTAATTTATAAAAGAAGATATCATCATTAGCTATACTGTATGTCAGCCTGTTGATAAAATAAACTGTCCTTATAATAAACTTCATATTCTTCCTTCTGTCAGTAGAATATGTGTTTTTAAGACTACATCAGCATTTTTGTCCAACGGTATTCACTGCTTTGTTGTGATACAGGTTTGATCAGAATCTCATCTTTAACTCCTAGTGGGACCACGCTACAGAGGTAGAGGGATAGAGATTGTGCTTGTTCATTCATGCCATAAAGACAGAACTTTGAGATGGTGGTGGAAGAAAATGGTTGCCTCATAATAAAACACCTGTTCAAAGATAATTCAGTCTGGATATGTTTATTCCACTAGAAATAAAGAAAAATAGAAACAAGACCATGTGAAAACTTTTTCTCCTTATCTACTACATCTTATATTTTTACATAGTGGCATTGATTCTAAAACTGGACACGTGGAAAAGATGTTTATTTTAGTGGTTGACAAGTAAAGTGAAATTGCAAATTCCAGCTGAATAATCACTAGAGTGTCTAAAATTTTAAGAAACTCCTAGGGAAGGGAAGTTTTCTTTCTGAAGTATAATTTTGTTTTCAGTACAGGAAAAGCTGGCAGCTATAAGTAAGTCTTGACTTTATTTAAACAAGCAAAACCTTTTATGCTCAACTATGCATCTAGCATCAGAAACAATGCCTTTAATACTCCAAAACAGCTATGAGGAATTTTCATGTTAGAAAAAATATCCAAAAGGGTAAACATGGAATTACAGGCCTCGAATATTGTCATGGAATGCTCCAGTTTGTCTAAGAGCTTGAATTACAGATTCTGTAAATCGTGTAAGAACCACATAAGAGGAAATGAGTGTGCTGAGAGCAGGTAGTGTTTGTAATCAAACAGAAGTAAAACTGCAATACAATGCTTCCAAACCTACACCTTCACATTTGAAGAAAGCTAAGGAGATGTGACAAGAGCATGCTCTTCTCTAAAATATATTAAATTGTACAGAAATAAAATTTTGATTGATCTTACTAGAGATAGAACTAAACCCTTCTTCAAAATACCGTGTTTTCAAATGAAGAAATGAAGGCATTGTAATTGGAACTGTACTTTCTTTTTAGAAAGGAAAAAAAGAGGCAAGCTTAAAGTAAAGCTATTTCCTTCATTACAGAGAGTGTGACTTCAAGAACAAAAAGGTGAAAGTGTGCTATTTTTCTATCTGCCAGGTATAGGTTAGCCTGGAAACGATTTTCCACAGTACCAGATGTTTTAACCAAATGAAGCATAATAATAATTTGTAACATTCTTACTTTGGAAGCTTATGAAGCAATTGAACAACCACTATCATAATGGCAGGAATTGAAAGCAGGTTAAATTAAACAGGAATTTTATTAAGTCTGCTGAAAATTTTTAGTTTGCTTTTGTTCCCTGTATGACATTTATCAATGTATGAAGTTTTTAATTTGAGCTAAATGCACATGTTTTACTAATGTGCACCAGTGCTGTCCTTTACAAGTACAAATCCATAAAGTTAATTGGGGGACTTTTTTTTCCTAAGAGAAAAAATTGTCACCAAGATTAGTGAGAAATTAGGGAAAAGAAACACTGGAAAATATATTGACTCTGGTACTTGTATATCTTGTATACTATTGTTTAGTAATTTAAATGCCTTCTCCTTTAATTTTCTCATAAATGCATTTGAAATAGGAAAGCCTGATACATCATCCCAGTGTACAGTTAAAAATAATGCTAACTGAAATCCTAGCATTTTGGTCTAAAAAGAAAGAGGAGGGCATGATCATCATCATATCTTTTTTGAGGTACTGCCCTCATGTAAGTTTAACTAGAATAATCTTTGTAAGTAGGTCTGTTCATGATCACTTGCAGAGATAACCCTAGAAAAGAACTGGCAGGTTGTCTGTCAAACGCTGTTGCTCTCAAGCCATATTTTTGAAGTTAAAATACAAAATACCAGCCAAAGTAATGATTCTTGAAAGTATGACAGTTAAATACAGCTTTTTTTTTTAAATTTCTTTGAAAATATCAACTTTTTTTTTCAAGCTAACATTAGAAATTGCATTTTTATAAAACTAGTTATAAAGCTTTCTCAGATGCACATAGAAATTTTGCTTTTCTCAAACTAGAGAAATAGGGAGACATGACAAATTGAGAAACTGTAATAACTGTTTGCTAGCTAGCACATTTACTTAGGATGTAATTTTCAATCCTGTCTTCTGCTTGATTACAAGGAGAAAAGACAAAACACACACACAAAAAGGTACAAGAAGTTATATAAAATAATGTAATATCATAATTTTATCAAATCTTTGTACATCCAGATTAAGAGTTATCTTCAAATGCTTAGAAGTGTGCTGTGCGATATGCACAATACAAAATATATAGAAAACAAACTTGAATGTAATAAAACCAATTAATTTTAAATATTTCAGCCTTCTACTTTCTGTCTTTTTTCTTTCATCATTAGGGTGTTTCATGTTTTGCAAACATAATGTGAAATCAGCATATGATGTGAAACAAGAACATAGATTTGGATTTTTTTTATACAGTCTGAAGTGTCTTTGTATGTCAAATATAAAATAATATGCATGTTAACCCTTTTAAATAAATGTTCAACAATTGAAAAGGAAAAAAATCAGAAACTCAGAAAAGAGATTAAAATTAATCCAAAACATTCTCAAAAATTCATTACATATGTCTCTACTCATGAACTACTGGTGATACTGTGATTAGGAGTCAAGTTAACTGAGAAGGCAATATAGAATAATTTGAAAGAGTACTGAAAGCCTTTTTTATCTTACAAGACAAGGAATTTGAAAGATAGCTGTGAATAGAGGGAAAATTAACGAAAAATGTAGTCTGGATTAAGAGTTCTAGGCCAATGTGACAACTACTAGGGAAATACACCTGCATGTATCAAACGTCTGGTTTCCTGAAAAACATACTGTAGGGAATGTCATTTCTCTATTAGAGTGAATGAATATTTCTTAAGAGCTGAAATTTCTTCTCTGAGGATTTATTGTTCTTCTTGTGTTATATTCAGTTTAGCTTTGTCTTTGCAAAAGCCTCCAGTACAGCATGTATGCTCAACATTTATAAATCTAACACAGTATTTACATGAGAATATAACTTAAACTTACCTTCAAACCTGTTTTTGTCAGATTTTCAGAGATATATGATCTCTCTTAGGTAGGTATTTTATCTTTTTGCATACTAGGTGCATGCTATATTGCATTACATAATTTTATGCAGAATTATAGCGCACTTTTTACTAAGAAGGTCACTTTTGAAAAAGTAGTCATCAACACTACTACATTTTCAACATATTCATTTCACAAGTTCAGTATTAGAGAAATTATACAATGGTAGAATTTATATTTTACCTAAAATCTGAGCCTATCCGTTTTCCATTTTCTGGTTCTCCAGGGTCTGGACACAAATTCGACGCCTGTTTAATACCTCCCTCATTTACTGGAAAAAAAACCAAAAACAAACAACAACAAAATAAAATAAACAAAAAAGAAGAGATAAAATAACAATGTTTTTAGAAAATACAGAGGTAAGCAATTAACAAGTATGAGAGTATATAATTTCCCTTTTGAGTCTTTTAAAACATATTTTCTACAGAATATGATCACCCATATAAACTCTAGTTTCAAATCATAAGTTTGTCCTCCCTATAATTAACAAAGCATGTATTTTCTGATTTTTTTCCAAAAAAACCCACAAGTATTTTATCAGATGTATTAATCACCTATTTTGTTTGTTTGCAATATTATTGAATCCATATGGAAATGTTATTATTATTTCTTTAGAAGCATTAACATTTAAAGGAATGTTCATCAGGTTTAGGGCTGTAAGATTTTATTCTGAACATACACTAATAAATGTCATCTCCACTAAGAGCTGACCTTTTCTCCTTGAATTGTAATAAAACTTGAATGCGTAAACTCCTGCTGAGAGAATTGTCCTTAATCAGTATTGAAAATGTATATATACGCAAAATATGTTGATCTGAAGGTAAACTCAAAATGCCAGTTTGATTTGCATACGTTTATCTTACAATAAACTAAAATGGATCTTCAGAGAGAAACTTCCTGTGAACCATTCTCTGTATTTTTCCAGAAATTTGTGTGTAACAATCTAACCATATCTCAGCATGTTCAACCACCTATACGCAAAACCGTAAAATTAGCAAAGGATGTTAGTCTGCTATTACTTGATAAATTCATGGTTTGACAGAAAAATATTTTAAAAAAAAAGTTGACATGAGGCCAAGTAATTTGTATTAAGCAGAAAAATTGTTTAACCTTTATTCATCTTTATTACTGATTAACTAGACCAATGGATTTGTAGTATTAGAATTTTACTTCCCGTTAAGGAAAAGGTTTGCATATAATTAGGGTAAACACACTACTGGATTTAAAAAAAAAAAAAAGTAGATTCTAACTATACTTTTAAAGGCTGTTCATTAACTTTCAGCTTTTAATGAAGTGGAATATAATTCAAAATCCTTGGGTGTTTCTCTTCCTTGAATTTTGTCTTCTTACACACACAGAAAGGGAAGAATTGGTTTGGTACCCCTGAGGAAGCCAAAGGCTAAATGCAGATGTTGTACAGGCTTACACAGAAAACATCTCAACATAGCAACTGCTCAAAAAACCTGTCAGGCTCAGTGCTTGTCAGCTGGAACCACGGTATTTGCTCTCCTCTGTCCCAAGACACCTGTGACATGTTAAATATTGCTCTAAAAATACACCAAGGCAGGCTCTGTTCATCTGGATGTCTATGTTCAGGGGACTTTTGGGCCAGGAGGAGTCTTCAGATTCCAGTCTCTCCAACATGTGATGAAAGCATGCTAGTTGCAGAAACCCATGTTCATGCTGGTGTTGAAATGGATATACTTCCCTGACAACTACAATTCCATAGGCTGCATTTAACAAAGCTATCTGGTTGGATAAGCATTTAGAATTAACTCTCTCTTTGAAATACCGGGTGCTTCATTATGAGACATGAGAAACTCAGAATCACCTGCATAGATATAGAAGACATTCAAATTTTCTGACATTGAATATATATTAAAACTATAGTTAAAAATTATTCATTATGTCTGATAATAATATTATAGAAATTATAACGGTGGCAGTTGGCCATGCATTGCATATCAATGCACAGAAAATAAATTTTTACTGTAAAAAATAAAAAGTGTTTAAACAGTATTATTTCCATTTATTATAGTTCATGTTTTAATATTTCAAATAATTATTTTATTTTTCTACATTATTTTTCCTCATACACAGGTAATAGAACAAATATTCATATAAAAAGAATATTCTGCTGGATTGCAAGACACAAGAACTATTATACACTTTGATTTCTACCAGAAATGGAAGCTTGAAAATCCTATTGGTTTTCGACACCTTCTGTATAAAGTTTCATTCCTAGAAATACTCTACAGGATATAATTATAAATGATAATATATGGAATTATCCATACTCATAAACAAAAATATTAAGGCTTATGTTAAAGAAAATCAATGAAATAATTAATTTTTTTAAAAAATTAAGATATATACTGCAGTAAAAATACAGAGAAAAATTTTATAGGTAGATATGGATTTCTGATTTGACCCCAATTCCAAAATATGTTTACACAATCTTAAACCCATTCTGGTTTCTGTTAAGTGCCAAGTGAAAAGTAATTTCACAGTTTCAGATTTTTGTATTGATGTTACTTTTATAAACATAATGCCTGACTTTTTCAGTCTACAGCCCTATGTAATTCCACAGATATTTGTCTATATATTTTTGTTTTACACCCTAGATGCTTATGCACAATAAGCAATTAAATTTCCTGTAGTAAATTAAATGCATCTAGGGAAAGCATTCATTCATGGTCTGGTCATGAAACTGGTATCAAGAAACTCCACAGTTTGAATCAATTAAATCCTCCAATCAATTAATTTCCTAGTGTCAACACCTCTAAACTGAGGCTGATGCATACTTTTTTCAAAGTGTATATTCATCTCAAATATCTTCTGGCTTTACTCTGTGCAAATCACCTGTGCATTCGTATTGAATGTTATACAACCGATGCGTAAAAATAACAAAAAAAGATGTAAAATAATGAAAGTACATACAGATGAGAATGCTACACAAAAATTTCTAAACACACTGCTAATAAAAGGCATAATGTAAAATAGATATTCACTAATCCTTATTTTCACCAACAGTTGAATGTTGATCATTGTTTTTCTTAAAGGACCCTGTGTGTCATTGTAATGCAGTGACGCTAGACCCGGCTGAGGCCACACTGAGAAAATTATCTTGTCAACAGCCAAATACATAAGTTTCTTATGAAATACTATCTCTTCAACATTCTTAGCTACTAAAGTGACTAGAGAACCAAATGCTAGACTACAATATAAAACATTAGTTATCTATCTATGATGATTATGATCACTAAAGGTACAAATCACCAAGGTTTTCACCTTCACTTATTATTGACTCATATATGTAATCTATTCTGCATAATCAATAGCAAAAAAGATAAAAGAACTTTCCAGCTTCACACAGAATATCATAACATATGAAATTATCTAAAGACCTTCAAAAATATGTTGATAAATTTCATCACTAATTTCATAACAGTCAGCTTTGGAAATCATAAGTATCTGGGACTTCATCATAAATATGGAATTCAAGCTTACTATTCAAGTTTATATAGTAGAAAATGTAATGATTAGTGCAAAATAATATCTTTTATCATCCATTGTATTATTATTGTATTATTATTTGTAACTACAGTATCACAGATAGGCCGTTAGACAGAGACCTAAGTGATGTACTTTATAAACAGTACTGTAATTATCTTACTGTCACTTCTTCTGCATAATCTGTCTGTTTTCCATTCACCCAATAGGTATAAAAAGAATATTTGTTTTTAAATATCTTGATACAAAGTTTTCAAGTAAACCAGAAATGTCTTATAGAACTATTTAGGTGATGCAGTTTAAAGAGAAGTTGAATATGGCGATACATGACATTACAAAAATTGAACAGAAGTATGTTTTGCTTTATTTTTCTGACTTGGTGAATGCTAAAGGGTTGTGCTGCTTGGAGATATCTTTGTCTAAAAGAATAATACTTTGACAATTTAAAATCTAACACCAAAAATTAAAACGTATGCTAACGCTGCTAAGTTCTGAAAGCCGAATCCACCACCGATACTTTAAACAAATAATTAGTGCAAACATGTACAACCTAGGGAGCTTCAAAAGCAAATCCTTTCAGTCCTGTGAAGAGTAATGAAATGTAGTATAATCCAACATGTGCTAAACATTTAGTCCATTTTATTTACTTTTAAATATTTAAAAAGGTGGTTCTATTCCAAAAAGGCCGCCTCTATAAAAATGGTACATTATTTTTAAAAAGTATCCTTTTAATATATTTAGAGACACACCTATTTAATTTGTGCTAGAAAGTTGCCTGACTCGTCATGATTTAATCAGGACTTGGTCCACTGAGATGTCAAGCACTTTGAGTTTCTAATTTCTGTAACTAAAATTGAAGGCACCAAGCATCTCCAGAATTTTTCAAGCTACACCTAGTTAATCAGTTAAAATGTCAAACTTAATGAATTTTTTAAAATTTCAAAAAGTGACCTCATATGTGGTTGTGTGCTTGTAAATGAGGATATGCTTTAGTTTGCACAGCATTTGATACTACTACTAATGTTCAACTAAAGAAATTGATCTCTTACAGCTAAATTTACAGCTGACACCTAGAAGGCTGAATATTTGTTTCCTTGCAAATACTGTAGATTTACTGTGAAATTATTGACAAAATAACATGTCTTGCTACAATGCCAGATTTATAGAAAGGCTATCTTTGGAATAGAACCATACTTAAAAATTCACCATGCAGACTGGAGAAACCAGTTCTATTATCAGAATACATAAATAATTACACACAAACAGCACACCACAAACTTCACTCTTGGACTAGAAAAAAGTAACAAAAAGGAGTACACTCACAGATAGAAAACTTGTTGCTGTTGTCTTTCCCTGGAAACAATTTAAATCCTCTAGATTTAAAATCTATGGCCTTTTTCACTAGTTAAAACAAAAACAAAAACAAAAACATGTATCAGGCAATACAATCTAAAATATTTCATTTGACAAATTTTATCATGGAAGTATATACAAATTAGAGTACTGGCTACCTCACAAGTTCAGATTTTGTACCTTTGGTGTGAAACAATTTACAAAAATAAATATTGAGACCAATTTGTATACCTGACAAAGGAAAGAAATGGTATTTGCAACTTAATTTTTCTCCTGCATAAATAATTTTTAAAAATATGGCCAAAAGTGCTTATTTCCATGCACCACATAATTGTGTAAAACATTGTCACACATTAATGGAACTTGGAAAATTAAAATAATTATGAATATGTTTGCTCTAAAATAGTTGTTCATTCTGTATTGAGAAAAAAAAAGGAAGAAAAAGGGTATTTGAATGCAGGAGATAAAATACAGTCTGCTGTTCTGCTGTTGGTTCTGGTGCTGATCTTCTTTCTAGCTTGAAAACTGTTATTTGCAAAATGTGATATGGAGGGTGGCTGCCTCCCACCTCTCCATTAAGCCCAGAGCTTATCTGTTTCTGTAAAAGTCCTTCTTGTGGGCTGGCTTTATGATATAGACTGTTAATCCAGGCAAACCTTGTGGCCTCCACATCTTTGAAAGAAAACAACTAATAAAAAGAGAATAAACTCAAAACTTAACATATATAAAAAAATGTAAGCAAGAATAAGCAAACACACTACAAGAAACTTTCCTTTTCAGCCATTAATCTAAGTGCCTTGTCTGTAATATTCTTGGCCTGTGAGCAGTGAATTATACATTAAAATGGACCTCCTTAAAAAATGCTAAATTTTAAGTTGATTTCATGTACAATATACTTAAGTGGCTTTATAGCCGCTACAGCCACTATATATTTTTTAAAAACTGTATAGAAGATGATGTTTTATCTTGGCTAGAAGCAAATACTGCTGACGAAGACAGTATAAATTAAAGGAGCTACTTCTAGGAGAACTTAAGTAGATACATTGTACCTCATCAAATAATTTTTCATACCCATTACTTCTTACAGAAAATCAATGGATATTCAAAGAACCTCTGCATTAGGTATAAATACCACAGTAGCAAAATATTATTGATATCTTTTTATAAATAAAAGTATCATTACTAAGCACAAGAGCAGAACCAGATTCAGAAGAAAGGGCATACTACTAAGACAATTTATAGGATAGACACAGGATGTGTTAATAAATATTTTTACACTTCTGATTGAAGAGACTGTATTTTCTTATAAATACAGAAACACTATTATCTTAAAAAACAAAATGTAAATTTACTTGTGTGTTATTATAATGTAATGTATAAACATTGATAATGGTTCTGGGAAATACATTATTTGCAGAAGTGAAACATATATGTTACCACAAAGTGCTAGATTTTGGGTTTTTTTTACTCCTAGTAGGAGAAGCCCCTCCCCCTCTCCAAATTAATTGAAGTCCACAAGAGATTCTATCCTCAGGGGAAATCATAGACCCAAGAACTCTACCTTCATACAGCAGAACAATACTGGAATGACAGTAATGTTCTCTTGTCATGGTCTGAGCTTTCTAAAATGTTATTTCTATGTAAATAAAAATGTGGCACTATAGCTCTAACTCTCTCTTGGCTTTCTTTGAGGATCAGTCTAAAATAACTCGTCATGAATCAGAAGATAGGCTTAGTTATTTTTCCAGAACCTAAGCAAGATGCGAGTGGTCTTGAATATATGGTCTCAGATGCTGGAATGGGTTTAAATGTCAACACTAGCAAAGGAAGACTGTCCTGGTTTGTTGTTTTTTTTTTTTCATTTATTTCTACTAATTCTGAAACATGTAAATGGCATATCCCTAGTTTCTGTACACAATAAGAGTTCACAAGATCTAAGGTGGAACTGAAAATAGTTAAAAGAGTGTCTTGGTCACCACAGTGAAATCAGCCAAAGATTTTTATAATCATTTGCATCACTTTGCCAAGACTCTTAAATACCACTAGGAAAGCAAGCAATTCCTGTTCTCTAAAGCACCTTTACAAGAGAAAAATTTTACTCTTAACTGCGGTTTGTATGTTGATTTACTGAACAGTAGTTTCTGAGTACACAGTGAAGGAGTAGTTATAGAAATTTATATGGTGAACATGACAACACTAAACTATGTGTTGAGCTGCAAAGGCATGAACATACATAAAAATATCACCACCACCACAAAAAAAAAAATCTCCTACCCAAAAAATAGAGTATTTCATACTTGGCAAAATAAGGATTACTTTGCATGTCAAACACATGACAATAATTACTGAAAGTGGATTTCATTTTTCAGAAGTCTCAGAGGATGGATTCATGACAGCAAACTGTGTAGTTGTTCACATCTAAGTCCATCCACAAAGAAAAACAGACACTTAAGGAGATCAGTTAATCTGGTCTTAAGATACCTATTTTTGCATGAGATGAGTTTATATGCTCATTTCTCTCAAGAAAACGTGTTCAGATGTAACAATAGTAAAAATATTTAAATACGGTCAGATTAGTATGTTCTCATATATTTGAACAGCCAAGAGCCAAGAAAATAAATCATACCAACAAAGCAGGATACTCCTGTGGAGACATAGAATTATAATAGGAAAGTAGTGATAAGACAAAAGTATATTCTAAAAATAATCTAAATTTATAAAAACCTATATGACATAACCATCTTTCCAGTGTTATAATGCAAGGAGAGGCTTAATTTTTTTTAATGATACTTTAAATACATATGGCTTCTAGGTTGGTTGGCTGGTTGGTTTCAAATTTATGAAGACAACAGGTTTGTTTATTTGTATTGTTTACTTTTGGAGAAGAAAGAACACTGGTGCACATCTCCTATGTGAATAAATCTCTGACAATCCTGAATCTATTTTTGATCACATGACTGGATGAAGCATAAAGAGTAGCATCAGAACTCTGTGAAACCAAATCAGAGATTATGCCAAAACCCTGAAAATAATTTAGGCATCCCAACTGGGATTTCTGCTCCACACTCCTCATGCTTTTTTCCTAGTTCAAGTCACTTTACTACAAACACAGAATTATTATTATTATTATTATTATTATAGAATTATAGAATGGTTTGGGTTGGAAGGGATCTAAGGATCATCTAGTGCCAAGTACCTGTTCAAGTACCTCACTACCCTCATGGTAAAGAACTTAATATCTAATCTAAACCTACCCTCTTTGACCTTAAAGCCATCCCCCCTTGTCCTATCACTACCTGCCCACGTAAAAAGTCCCTCTACAGCTCTCCTGTAGGTCCTCTTTAGGTAATTGAAGGTGCTCCACAGCCTCCACAAAGCCTTCACTTATTTGGACTGAACAGCTCCACCTTTCTCTTCCTCTCACTCTTTCTCTATAACTTTTTCTAAGGTTAGGAGGCCCAAGATTTTCCATAAAGAAGGAATATGGAACTGAAGGCTTTATTAAGGAGGGAAGTCCCAGTAATAAAGGAACTCCAGGTTACAGATGTGTGAGCTAGTATTCAGTCAATAGACACACCAGAGACATGTACACTTTTCAAGCAGCCAATTTAAAGTGAAATGTGTTCAGAGTTATTTTCTTGAAGTTTTTGACCAAAATGGTCTCTTATGTAAGGTAACAAAGATTGTAATACAGGCAAAATTTTAGGCACGCATAAAGATTAAAATATTGTGGGTTTTTTTATTTAATAAAAGGCTGTGTAATTATGTATATTTATCCAAATTCTTATTTGCATGTATGCAATATATGCAGATAAGCTACATACAAACACTTGTAAGAGAAGACTAAATCCAACAATTCCAGCATTTTATACTTCAGGATATTAAAAAAGGGCCTCAAGTAAAAAAGTATTAAGTGTAGGTATCATAAAAAAAACCCCACTTTGATGTAAAATTTGAGTAACAATCTAAAGTACAGGAAGCTCTCAAACACTAGAAACAAAATTCATTTTGTATGAACATTGTTCAGTTGACACAGTTCTGGCTTCATTGAAAAAGTGTGTCCTGAGGGACAAATGAGAAAAAATTTCAAGAAGGAAAATTTGCTTCTACAATATGGAAGCATCAGGGTATACAGCCATGCAAAGGATATTTATTTAAAACACTGTCAACGCACAAATTCACATCTTTGTTTTGGTTATGCAACAGCATTTATGTAATAGAAGTATCCAGCTTGTCCTTTCTATATTTTGTAAATTTTCTAATCAAATATAAACAATATTTCAAATGCTGAGGACTAAAACACCACTGTTCTATGCAAAGCAGGCACTCAGGTTGCATTACTTCAAGCAATTATACAGAACAATGGAAACAGCCCTTCCCTTCCCCAGAACTACTCTTACTTTATATTCACTATTACTATTATATTGTATTATTTATATTCATTATTATTATATTCAGTAGCCAGCTAACGGACAGGGAGAACAATGAGATAACATCAAAGACATTATTTCAAGATTGTATATACAGCCCTACTTAAATTACATATGCAAAAGCATAATACTATGGGAAAGCAAATTATCTGAGAAATAAAGAAGAATTAAATTTTCAACTGGTTTCTGAAGTGGCAGAAAAAATTTCTTTGGAACACAGTGTAGAACTGATTTTGACTTGTGGAGACCCAGTAGTTCACTGATTTTTCAAGATCTTCAATATGTGGTGACAGCAGATTTTACACACAGCAACGCAATTTCTAGTGACAGAAACAAGAGTATTGTATACTTTGGACTTCCAGCACTGGCTGCACATGTGCAGATATGCCAAATACATCATGCATGAAACTTCCAGTTCATCTTTGGCATATGTCTAATTCATTGTATTTCCTCTAGAAGTACATCCGCTGCCTAAATGCATTGAACTTACTGTTCAGTACTCATAAAAAGGTCAGTTACCTTTTTACCTTTTTTTTTGCATTTACATCATATTCACTACACATGTGATACAACTAACTATCCAGAATTTCCAAATTCTAGCAATGCAAATGTGAGATATCCAGGTATCTTAGAGAGCACCACGAAAAAAATCTCAAAAACTTGGTGATTACCCAAACAAACTTCACTGTAACCCAACACACCAATTAATGTAGCACTGTCTTCTAGAACCTTTCTGCACCCTGAAAGTCAGCATGGGAGAACATGAATTTTCATCACTTTTTGTAGTACAGCATGAACTGCATTAGGTTAACAATTTCTTAAATAAGAGCCATACTGAATATGAACAGACTACAAAGTGGTGAAACATCCACTTTTTCATACTAATACAATTTTCACTTTTTACATGAGCTGATCTTAGTTTTTTATTTACTACCTACCCTTCCATGCATTTCCTGATATCCCTCTGCCCTTTAAACTCTAAAGTACCCTGGCCAAATCAAATTGTATAGAAGATTTATATTTCAAATTACTGTAACTGATGCATTACTACACTGAATTATTGCACTGTATTACTAATTTAAAATTATCAAAATTGCAGTTTTTCTACTATATTCTATATTATATGTATATCAAATTTCTCTAATTTCCATTATTTAAGAGGAAGTACATTTAATACGTGTTTTTTATATTAAACTATAATTACACTACTTTTTTTTTCATATTCTAACTAAAATATATCTGATTTACACCAACAATTTGTGGTCAAAAGAAGAAAACCTGAAATATCAAGGGAAAGTAATGACACAACACACCAGACAAATATCAATTATAGAAGTAAACATTGATAGTGTAATGAACCCTGAGGACATATGCAGATTGATTACCTACTAGACTTAAAAATATTTAACAGCTTTTCAAAAAACCTCTCCATCTTTACTCTTCCTTTCTTCTTCCTGCTTCTAAGTAAACCTCAAAAAAACCAGGATATGTGATTACATATTTTCTAACAAATCCTTAGAAGTTTTATATTGAATAATCCCAAAGTAATGATCTATCATACACTTTTAGCAGAATCTTTAAAAAAAATCGTGATAAATTATTTTCTCATAACATCCTTTTGTTTTCAAAAGTTTCATTCAATCAAAGCATATGATTTAATTTCCTGTAACAAATCTTAAAATTATTTTGGCCTCTACCGTCATAAATTCTCCTGTAAGACAGGAGGAAAAAGAAATGCTGGTTTGATAGGGAACACCCAGTAGCAAGATTTTTTCTCCCTGATTCATTTTTTCATGGCCATTGCTAAGATACTACATAAAGCCAGACATCAAAAAGCATAAGGCAAATACTCCTACAGAAGAAAGGGGAAAGGACAGAGAAATTACAACAGCTTACAAAAAATAAAAAACATAAAGATAGAGAATGAAGATATCCATAGAATTATAAAATTTTCTGAAAAAAAAAATAAAGTTATCAAGACATATATGTTTCCTCAAACTGAGAATATATGGCTAAAATTTTGCAAATCCTTAGTGATATTTCTACTCTTAAAAAAAAGGAAATTTGGAGTAATAAAATTTTTTGGAATCCAGGGTTCTTTTGAAATTATTTTCCTAAGAAAAGCACAAGCACTGAGGCATTTGTGAGCTGCTAGATGATGACTAGAGTCATCCATTAAGACTTCCTGGCACTATTTGAGCCTGAGTCTTCTAAGCAATTTTTTTTCCTCCAACTACTGTATCTCTTCTTCCAACTGTTTATTTTTTCTAAATTTAATCTATGACTTACAAACTGTACTACAGGCCTTTTTCATTGTTTGCACCTTGCACTTTGTTTCTCAGGGGCATTTAATTATGATGTACATGTATTACCATATTAAAATGAATGTTGAGAATAAAGTAGAATAGAATAGAATAGAATAGAATAGAATAGAATAGAATAGAATAGAATAGAATAGAATAGAATAGAATAGAATAGAAACGATAGGATAGTTGGAAGGGACCAACAACAATCAATACTGAACTGCCTGACCACTTCAGGGCTGACCAAAATTTAAGCCATATTATTAAGCACACTGTACAAATGCATTTTAACGTTTGGCCATATGCTTCTTAACATATCTTTAGAGAGTAAAAGTATGCTATATAAGCCCTCACAAGAAAATGTTCTAAAATATCTCTCATGATGTATGCATATACACAAATAAAAATTCTAAAACCTTAATAAGTAAAGTATGTAGTCAATATAAACTATAGAACAATTCAATAACACTAAAAGCATTACTAAACTCTGAATTCACAGTATGAAATAAAAGTAGCAGAAAGCAACAACAAAAAAAAGTCAGATTATCCTCTACTACTTTAATCACGATGAAGCCAACAATTCTTAAATATTTAAACAGGGGAAAAAAACACAAAACAAAAAAACAAAACAAAACACAAAAACAAACAAACACACTAAAACCAAGAAAAAACACTTGGAAATATCATGTTTCTATAATGTTGCTATCATATTTCATTGTCTTCTTGTTTTCACATCTGAAAAATACAGATCAAACTAGAAACTGTGATTGTAGTATCAAAAAGTATTTCTACTAAAATCTCAGTGTTTGAAGTTCCTAGGGTTAACTGAATGAAAGGAGTTATGGATCTCCTTTTTTCCCCCCATTCTTCTGAACTGAGGAGACAAACTTTCCTGAATTTAACCACTTGGTTTCATTAGGACTAAGGACCCAAACGATGCTGTTTTTCAGTACCAGCTATCCTATCTAAAGATATTTTTCATTAGCCTGTCAAGGTGCATCTTCAAAGTAAGCTTCTCATCTTTCATCTACTCCCTCCTTCTACAAGGTTTCATTGTTCCAATAACAAGAACTCTTCTTGCTCATGTCCCTAATAAAAATATTTACATATTATATACTAACTTGTCCTTACTTAAGTTCTCTACATACTGACATTTACTTGTCTTACATTTTATTTTGTAAGATGGGATGATCAGGAAACTGTAACCCCATTATAGTGCCTTTATTTATCTGATTCTGTCTGAATTCTTGATGATGAAGAAACGACAAGCATGTACAGTATTCCTCAAGAGATCTCACTATTCCCTTATAAAATAGTACTTGTACTTCCCTAACTTTAAGGAAAGTATTTCACCAAATGCACCTAAGGTTCCTTTTTCCAGCTAATAAGCTTAGAGAAGATAATAATCAGTCAGCCTTTGACACAATTTAAATTATTATTATTGAGAGCCAGGTATATAGCAGAGTAATTTACAGCTAGCAGTTGAATTTCAGGTATATATAAACCACTAGTTCTCTCTATACATCTCGTTCATGAATAAACTTCCAAAAAATGTTTACAAAACAAAAGAGATTTGTTATTGTCTACTTGTTCTGAAACATCTTATTCACAGAACAATCCCATGGAAGGCCAACAGTATTACTCTTATTCTGCAGTTATTACTTTGCATCTATGCTAATGTATCATAAAACTGCACTATTCAGGTCTTAATAGCAATATTCTCAAAAAAGCCTACGGTTAGGTCTATACGTACAATCAATTCTTACAATTTAAAATATTCACACTTACATATAGTAAGTTTTATTAATTATATTTAGTATTTAAAATTTTGTCTTCTCAATTATGAATTAATTTGCATAATTTGGGAGTGTAATTCTTAAATTACAGTCAAGAGCACAGCAAAAAAAAAAGTATTTTCAAGGTAAAAACTAATTTTTAATAGCTATTAAATAGAGAAATAATTTAAAATGTAATTAATATAGAATTCTTAAGTAGACCTTATATAATTCCATAGTTATTTAATATGCAGAGTTTTAAAATTCTGTGCAAAATGCATTGTCAAAAAGAGGTTAAAATATTTCAGTAATAACCACAGGAAACTATAGAAATATCCCTGGAGCATCTCTCTGTGATAAAAATTCCTTCAAGTCAATTAACAACTATCTCACATTCACAAAAGTTCCTTCAGAATATGTCTGTATCTTTTTAGTAGGGAATATTTCATGGAAGAAAATGATACGTTACTTATTGAAGGTCATTTGATATGTTTTAATGGCTGTTATCAAATATTGGTGTATGCTGAGTAAAACCAGTAAATTTTTACTCAGTATAGGAATATCCCTTTAATAGCACACATACACTGTTCCATGAGTAACAGACACAGTAAAAAATGATAAAGTTTTTGTATAATGAATGCTAGCAAAATCAAGACTTTCAATGTTGCATGAGGGAAAAAAATGCACACAGAACTAGGTGTGGCCTTTCTTCTCCTCTAATCTATACATGTCTGATTTCACTTGTATGTGGGCTGTCATACCTTTTGGTACCTGTGGTGCTATTTTAATATGTGAAAAATTAGCACCATAACATTATTTTAGCAGTATCTTGATGTCTAAATTATTCTCCTTTTTTAATAATTTGATGTTTAGCACTTTATTTTAATAAAATAATTTAGAAGTACATGTCGTATCTATATCTTGTATTGAGGAATAAGTCAGAGAAGAAAGGAACACCGAGAAAACAGTGGAGAGGATACTGCAGTGTAATGATTCCAAGAAGCAAATGGAAAAAAACTATATGTGTATCACAATTAGCGCCATATTTAACTGCCAAAATAGTACATTCTTGCATCTTTAAATTAGAAGATATCATTAAAGATCCTCATATGCTCCCTCATAACTGAAAATAACCTTGTTTTTAAACTTGACCAAAGATGTTCTGAAGTGAGTGCACAGCCACACAACCTGTACAAACCAAACTGCTGATTAATTCATATCAGTCAATAACAAGAAAATATTTAAATCTCCACTGAAATGAATACAAATGAAATATAAACATCTACTTAATTATTTCTATTTTATATGCAAACCAAAGACAGTGTTTGTTTTTGATTTATTCTATTTAATTATATATTTTAAAATTCTGAAGAACTGCAGCTCTCCTGTTTCAAAAGGTGTTAGTAAATGAAGCCACAATAACTTATACTAGGTCACTATCCAGTAAGACAACAGATTCCAAATAAAACTGTCTTTAAAAAATATCAATCATATAATGAGACCTACAAATTGCTTGGGCTATAAAAGGTGCTTCTCGTCAATATATTTGTGTTTATGAATTTTTCATGTACAATTGATTAACATGAAACACATAATAAAAATTCAAAATATAAAATAGATTGTATTCAACAACATTAGCCTGCAAAATTAAGCTGATACTTTCCTGAAATTGTGCATTTTTGAAAACACAGCACACACAATTTTTTTCTGAATATCTGCTGGTTAAATTAAGACATTCCAGCATTTCTTTTTGTCAGCTTCATGTTTCAGATATAGACATTTACTTTTAACACAGCAACACAATGCTAGTTTTGTACTTCAAATATTCATTATCAATACTTTAGCATGTAGATTAGATAATTTCAATATAGAAATATATGAGATCTTTAGCTTTAACACTTTAATATTTGCTGAATTTTCTAGTGTTCTAAATGTTGCTTTGATCATTGATTTTGTGTTTGATAGAATGAAGATGTTTTAAAAACCAAAACTTTGCTGAAGATTTAAACAGATGGGAGATGAATACAACTGCATCACCTACTAGTTTAGAAGAGCAGCTATTTATAAAGTACACTTTTAATGCTATGGTTAATTATATCTAATCACATATGCAGAATAGATTAATAGCCTAATCTCAATTCTCTGAACTTTCACCAGATGTCTCTTACACTAGGCTTTATTGTGAAATATAATGACGCAAGCTATAAAGCCACATCAAAAGAAAATTCCTTATATGTACATTTTGTCTTTTTTATAAATTAAATCTATTTAAATAACCAAGACAATATTATTACTAGTTTCATTTTTCCATCTGACTGCCCTACTAGAACTCAAATTTAGACAGATTTAATCCCTTTCCCATTTAGTGCAATTACATTTCCTAAATGGATACCTGAACTTTCATTTTTAAGTTATACAAAATATTTTTTCATAACTACATGGGCACAAGTAAAATAATATCCAATACCTCTATGAGCAACAACTGCAAGTTCTTTAGTTCTTTCTATCTGTTCAGCATTTCTTGGTCGTCTTCTTGTGCTTTGTAAATTTGCTTGATGAAGAGAGAGTGTTTCCTTGTAAGTGGCCGACTCCAGAACTGATTTCCTTATGTTCATAGCTTGCACTCGTTGTTCTTCAGAGGATTGTCTGCAGGTGGTCACTGCGCTGGACACAGCAACATCAGCAGATGTGCTAGCAGCAGTAATGGCACCAGCAGTGGCTGCAATATGCTCCTCTAACTCACCAGTGGAGGCACTTTTGATCAAAGTAGAAGAACCTGTGGGACACACAGTAGTACTGGATGCTAACTTTTTCTTTTGAATTGTGTTTTCTTGATCAATCTAAAAGATTAAATTTCCCTCTGTTTAACATAGTAAAGACAACTGACATGAAAAGAGGAAAGTCAATAGGCTTTATTTAAAAAATTGAAGCAATCAGAACATTGTTTAATGCTAGTGAACATTTTGTAATAATAGTGATAATACATGTTGAGTTTTTAATGTCCTCAAAATTTAAACTTTTTTGCCAGTCATAATGACAACGCATAATTTCCACCCTTGCATGTTCAGTCCTGAAATCAGCATGGCTAGAGCAAAATATACAGCTGTACTATTGATAGGGCCTCCACGCTTAGAAAAGTGGCAACCATCCTATCGAGGAGTGAAATGGGAGCATTATATAGTAACCTAAGTGGCAGAAAAAGCTGCCATAAGCTACTAATCCAGGTACTAACAAGGCTGCCAGAAAGGCTCTTTCTCTTCATCAGAGCTTGACAGGGCTCTAAAAGCCCATTTAGACTTGACACAAGGCCAAGTGTAGGTGAATAATAAGAGGTACACATTTAAACAAAACTTGTCAGCATTATTATTTATACTTAAGATTGTAAAAAGGCTTCATATGTAATTCTCTTTTTGCTCTCTGATTTCTGTAATAGACCAGATTATTTTACTAAAAACCCTCACACAAAAATTGTTTCATAAGCTAAGAAAATTGTCCATGCCCTACTTGTGAAAACATTGTTAGCACTTTTAAGTTCTCTAGTATTTAAAATATGCAGCCAATTTTTTCAATATTTTATTAACATTTTCATCCTTCCCCATCCCCCACATTTGGTTGCAAATGTTTGGAAGCCAAGTCTCTCACCTGTGAGCATTTAGAACATCTTAACACAGTAGAAACTCCATCTTGACTGGAACAAATAAATGACTGGGCAATGAATAACAAAAATCACCATAAAAAAATAGCATAAACAAAGCTGATGTAGTATGAACTGTATTGTGTTTTATTAATATCTTTAAAACATGGCTTTTTTATTCCATCATAATGATTAGGGGCCCCTGAACAGCCATTCAAACAATAATATTCCACACTTCTCATTTTGGTTCTGAGCTCTCCTCTCATAATTGAGACTTGTCTTTTAAATGTAGTGGGTGATGTCAGGATGCAAAGCAACAAGAGTTCTCACAGTTTTAGAAAAATCTGTCCACTAGAAAATGGAAATAAGACTCCCAGAGGAATTAAGCATTGTATAGTATCTTTAGGGCACAAGGTATATCAGATGTCTTGACAGAATTCTCGAATGTTCCATATAAAATAATGGAAGAGATCCTCATACCAAAAATACTCAGTCTTGCTAATAGAGTCTCTTTTGTTTACTGCAAAAATGTTAGGCTAAAAATGGTTTATTTTATCATACTATTAAAAATACTAAGAGAAGAGGATATGTTAGCTTTATAAAGACAACAAATAAAGCTGATGTGGTTGCGTATTATTTTTGCTATCTAACATTTAATGTCTTAACATCTGTTGGTTAGTATAGCACTTCTAAATCATAGTGGTGGTTTCCCCTGCAAAACTAAAAAACCTTAGAAGCACCATGTAAGACTCCAGGTTTATGTGTCAGAGACCAACCCAAAAACTACTTGCTGTCCTATGATGACAGTGGCATAAGTAACTAAAATTGATCTAGACATGTTTTATTCTTTATTTCAAAATTGTCACAATATGCATAATACCAAAAGTCTGGACTACTTACGATTCAGTGTACAGTAAATTTTGACAGATTTGTATCAAGTTTAAAACACAGAAAATACAAATGCATGGCCAAGAGATATTTTGGAACATAAAAATGTTGTTTAAAACAAAGAAAACTTAATGTATGTTACATAACCACTGCTATTAAAACAAAATCTATATGAACATATCTTTATCATGCATGCAAATGTACAAGGACAGGCATTCACCTGCTTCCAATACCAAGGTCAAAGCAAAACTATATTCAAAATCCATCAAACGGCATGGTCTATCCTATTTATTTAAATAGGCACATCACTTTAAATGAGAACAACTTAAAAGAAAGTTCATCTCAAAAAAAAAGGAAGAAAAATTAAACTTACTTAAAGCTACAAAGCTTACACACTGGAAAGTACTGCTTTGATACAGAGGCAATTTTCAAACAGATCACCTAAGCAGTTAGGCTTCCATATCCGTTTACACTGAAGAACTCGCGCAGAAGATCAGTAAAATTAAACAACATGGCTTGATTTACATGGAGGATTTTGAGAGAAAATTAATGTTATGTATAAACAATCTTGTAAGTATCAGCTACCGCACAGACTAGATCAATCAATGTTTCCATAAATGTTATTTTTAATCTGAAAAAGTATGAATTTTGGTGTCTTTATTTTATGAAAACGGTCTTAGACCAATTGAAATACATTTGTTGCATGGGCATTTTAACATACTGTCCACTTCAGTCTTCTGCAATCGCATCTGACATTTCAGTTTGATAAAGAGATTATTTTAGAAATTGTATTTTTCTATGTGATAAATAAATACTCCTATATTATTTCACTTTAATGCTCTAGTTAAAAAAAAAGGAAAAAAGGGAAGAAAAACTTTTAATGATAAATGACATAAAAAGGAAAAAAAAAAGACTGATCTCTGCTTTTTGGGAAAAGCTTGAACCAAAATTTTGCAGTCAACTGAAGTCAACTAAGAGGCAGAGCATCACTTTGAATTCACAATCAGCCACTGAGAAGATGTGAAGTTTGAGGAACTGCCAGGATGAATCATAGGAGGAAGCACTAAGGATATGGGGTTAAGAAGGTATAGTGGCTGTTTAGGGCATGGGTTCACAAAGAAAGAGAACCTGACCAACCCACACTAAAACAGACTGAGACCTACTAGACTGGACCAGCATTTCTCTAAGCAAGTCTCTGTGGAAGGAGAACAGATGAAAGTCAGTAAAACTGAGGACCTTTCATGTGTCAAATTAGCCTGCTTACACAAGGAAAGATTCAAAGGGGTATTTACACTTAAAAACTTGTAGCTATGTAGAAGTGAAAAAAGATCAAGCTGATGATCTACAGAGAAATTCAGTTCAGAAAACTAGACTTAACAAGACACCACTCAAAAGTGTTGCAACTGTTAAAAATCTGGAAAATGCAAACATATGGGAGACCCATAAGCCTTTCTATTTATATAGGAGTGGAAGTTGTTCTTGATTCCAGGATCATTTTTAGTAAAGAAAAGAGGCAAGAGCCTTTGACATTTGCCTGAAACAAAGCTCCAGAAATAGATTATGAATCTGTGGTAGATGCACACACTTTCCATATGCAATATGCTACAAGTATACACAGGGTTCCTGTTGTAAACATGATACCAAAGGAAATTTACCCCAGATAAACTCATAGTGGAAGTTCAATTAAAAATTAATCTAATGGACTAACTTTTTATGAGTAATTCCTGAGGGAATAATCCATGGAGATAATAAATATTTGCCCACTCTGAGAAGCATCCACCAGAAACAAAAATAAGGCAGAAAATGGTATCTAACCGAGTGAAAATGCTTGTTGAAAATGATCTTCTTATTTTTCCTTTTAGAGGACTCTGGCTTTGGAAAGCTTTCCTGTAAGTTGTCCCTTCCTCTCCAGGTTCAAAAAGCTCAGGTTGCTCAGTCTTCCCTCACAGGGTAAATGCTCCAGCCCCCAACCGTCTTGGTGATCCTCCACTGAACTTGCTTCCGTGAAAAACTCATCTTCCCTGTCATGAAGCCCAAATCTTGAGGCACTATTCCAGCTACGGTCACAGAAGTGTTAAGACAAAAATCTTTCCTTTTTAATCTACTGACCACATTCTTATTAATATAACTCAGGATGCTGTTGACTTTCTTCCTTCCCAGGGCACACTGCTGTCACGCTCAGTTTGCTGTCTGCCACGACACACAGGGTCTATTCAGCAGGGCAGTTTGCTGTCAGACACTCCTGTTGCCAGGGGTTCTTCCCACCCAGCTGCAGGGCTTTACACTGACCCTTGGTGAGTTTCACAGGATTCCTGTTGGCTCATTCCTCCAGCTTGTCTGTGTCCCTACGGCAACCCTGTCCTCGGCTATAGGGATTGTTGGTCCCTGACTATAACGACTGACGTTTTGATGTCATCTGTAAGTCCAGTGAGACTGCTCTCTGTCATTGATTGAAGCTCATTTACAAACACATTGAAGAGAACTTGTACCTGAACAGCTCTTGTAGTGCTCCACTTGTTACTGGACTCTAGGTAGAAAGTCTGGCCCGTTTATGACTATTTTCTGAATTTAATTTTTTTAATTTCAGTGGCTGAAGAACAGATAAAAACATGCAAATTGTTCATAAGACCAAATGGGATCTAAGGCTACTGTCCAGCAGCTATTCTAAATCATTAGAATTAATTTTGCTGATTTATTCCTAAAATCATGTTGAGTTCAAAATGTGAAAGCAAATTGAAATATCCACTATCTTATTTCTTCAGGATGAATAAAGATACAGGACTTTATTAGTTCTTGTGACACATATGATCCAGCCACAGACTTCCCAAATAAAGCTAAAGGTCCTTAATGCAGATGACCCTAAATGGGACTCAGCCTACAGGAAGGTGTTAATGAGGTGGCTGACAAGAGGTCTGCCTGCGACTTTCACTGTGTATCTCATTAGCAAGAGGCCAGTCTATCATTTTGCAATGGGTAACTGAGAAAGAAGTGTAAACAGTCTTAAGTAAAAAAATAAATTCATACCTCATTAAAGAAAAAAAGTGAGTTACAATTAGAATTTTTGAAAAGAGTAACAACTATATTCCATCTTCATTCTTTCAGATGTTCAAGGACTTTTAGTCAAGGCTTATCTATCTTCCTTACTTAAACCTTCTTATACTTAACTAATTTTGGAGTGACCCATGCGTCCTATTAAGAAGATGCTTTCTTTCCTGTCATACTTAACTGCTCTCTTTGATGTTCTCTGTCATGAAATATCTGATGCTTGCAAAAAATTTCCAGTGAAGTTAGAAACCTAATTAGAAGAATATATTCTGGATCTGTTAAAGGATTTTTCAAGTTTGTGTAGATATAGCAGCTTATTTGACTCTTTTAACAAATGCCATTCCAGACATATTATTTTAAAAAATCCCTTCTTTTATTCTTCATAAATTTCTAGTATTTTTACCTGTTCTTAGGATCAAATTGTAATAGAAAATAAAGGAAACAGATGCACAAACATAGATTTTAGAACCTAAAATCAGTATTAATGCTGCCATAAAATATTCTTCTGACAAAATCTATTTTCACCTTACAGCTATTCAGAAAAGAAATTAAACTGTGGTTTTGAAGGAATACAATAAAACTGTGGTTGTAAAGAAATACATGACTGAAAAAGATAGGGTTCAAAACAAGTTTCTAGACTTTAGTTCAAACAGGCAAAGATTCCTGGACTTATACAAATAGCAGAAACTCCAAAAGCTATCTATCCAGAAGTTTAAAAAAGTCCTTTTGGTTCTGTTTGTTTTCATGTTGTCCACACTTGTGAGACTTGAGTCAGAATTTCATTTTTATTTCCTTTTGGTACCAGAATTTACCTTTTTAAATTATTGCATTATATATTGCATTATATATTGCATATATAAAAGAAATCTTACAATTTCTTTTAAGCTTGCCTTTTATCCACGCTCTTTTTTCAACCTCCTTATTGTTATTGCTTTTTTCTTTTTTTCTCTATTTTTTATGTAAAGTTGTAAATTTAATCAATTGCTACAGTCAGACATATACCAAAACAGTCTGAAAGTAACAATTAAGCATCATCCCGAAATTTTCAGAGATGCAGGAGATATGTCATACTTCAGTATACACAAATGCTCGTCTTGATGATCTTCCATATGCCTCTGAATTTAAGATCACTTTACGTTTTTACGTATATACTGAAAATATGGTAAATTTATGCATCTTAATTTTATCAAACTGATTTCATTTGGAAATCTGAAAAATTCAGACAAAATGCCAGACATTTATATCCTTTCTATTATATCAGGACATACACAGAGAGCTACTTTTTTTTTAATATATATCTGTCCAAATAATAGACTTTATTGCAGCAACATGTGTTAGTTAATAGAAAAGAATATGAAAATGACCAACATAGGTCCAAATATGGATAATGTTCTTTCAGTTGGTTTACTTAAAGTGAGAAAGTATTTTTTGAAAGTCCTGTTACTTTTAAGAAAAAAACAAAGCCAAAACTTAACACAGATGAACATTAGTAAATAATAAAGCAGTGATTTGAAATCCAAAATAATTCTTTTCATATAGCCATACTTTGCTTTCCTTTCAAAAGAGATATGCATCAATGTAACATAGATCTATGTAATAAAAGAAACCCAAACAATACAACTCAAAAATTCTTCAAGACTCTCAATAATATTGTAGGAATAGATGAAATGAGCAATATAATGCTGAGAATGGAAAGCATTCACATCTACTGCCCTTAAAAAGAGTAGCTTTATTGTATTTGTCAAGTAAAAAAACCTTGTGAATATTGTCTTACATATTTACTTTCTTCTAATTTGATTTTGTGATTCATATTGCAAGAATGTTATTTTCTTTTTTCAAGGATAGGATAACATCAAATAATCAATTCTGAAAGAATAATTACTATACAGCCTATATAAATTAAAATGTATATAGCAACCATTTAACAAAAAGACACATTTAAAATTTAAAGGTTCTGACTTCTAATTTTGTTTCTTCTGTCACCGTGGATGCACCGTGACATTGTAATGCTCTCATTTCTTTTCTCATCTTCCTTTTAATATTAATGTTAGTTGCCTAATATATGTTCAGTGTTGTAAGCAAGCAAAGTGCCATTTATAAATCAAATATACAGTTTCAGATAGAACAATACTTGCTAAAGCTCGAACTATTGATATGTTAATGATAAAGCTCGAAGTATTGATATGACTAACACTCTTTTTTAATATTTTCCATGAAGTTCAGATATGTTGGAAAATAATGAATCTTAAACCCAGTAATAATCTCTTGCACTTCTTCTTAATAGCAAAAATCTTTGCACCATTGCTCTTGACTGTCTAATATTTGCCCTAAGCAGGCTAAATGCCCACATTTTCTAATCTAAATCCAGTATTAGGCATCAAGAAGCTATTTGACTTAAACTTATTACTAAAGATTGCTAAACTAATTTAAAATAATAAATTATTCAATATAATAATCTTTATTACAGTGAAGATTATTTTTATAGCTAATATATTTAATATATGTTTTAATTAATATATGTTTGTAAAATTATTATTACTTGTTAGAAATTATGTAAAGTTCTTAGAAAGTTTGTTCATTTACTCAGCAAATGGTAAAGACAAGGTTGCAGAAAAGCTATCTTGAATACAAATCTTAATACTTAAGCATATTTTTTTCATTGTTTACCTTACCTATGTCACACAAAATTAACAGAGACTGCAGCCTAGTAAGTACAATTTTGCTATTAGCAATCCAAGGCCACAGAATTTATATTGACATCATGTAGGCTTGCCTTGGCCTGAGTTTGTTTTCACTATTTTTTGATAATTCATGGGTGTCAAGTGAATATTTCTTGAGCTGGTGGCATTTCAGGAATGTTGTGCTCTGATAACACAACATACCATAATGATCTGATAAAGTTACATAGGTGTTGCATAGCAAGCAACATACTTAGGCTGAGAGAGGCTAATGTGGAACTTTCAGATTTTAGCAAAGATCAATGAGAAAGAAGCAGACTGTGTTAAGAAAATGTACAAAAACTGAATAATTGAACTCCAAGACTGAAGAGGAAGCTCTTTCTTCATGTCCAGGAGTGTCAAACTCCTCCTGACATATCCTCGCATGCTCTCAATTTGTGGTAATCCCCAGCTACGAGCACAGAGAAAAGGGTAAAAATAAGACAAAAGAAATACAGGGGAAAGTAGAAAGGCAGTTCTTAACTTTTATAAGTGTATTATTTTTATTGATGCTTTTCTATATTTGGTAATTCTGGCTATCAGATCATTAAAGCACTAATTAGAATAACAAGTTGTGTTCCCTCTGGCGATAACAAGATTCTCTGGCTAACATAATATTACATAAGTGCATTACAACCCAGCTAACCTTTGGTCTGAAGTTCTGTATAGCAAACATCCCCTATTTTTCTGTGTACCCTACACCACTGAAGTACTCTCCAATGACTCAGGACTCTGAGGGCTCTAAACAGGACTGGCCAGACTTCCCGGGGCCTCTCCCCACCATGCCTATGGGTCCAGGGCCCCAAGGCTGAAGCCATGAGTCCCTGCCCCAGAGATGCCACAGAAGTGCTTGTGCCTCTCTTCCCCTATTCCTGCTCTACCTAGCCATGGGGCTAATGTTCCTGCCTGGCCTTGGCCTGTCCTCTTTTCCATGGAGATGCCCAATGCTCAGGGTTTGGTCTGTCTCCAGATGTGCCCAAAGCCTGCTCTCCTCCTTGGCTGGGGGCAGGGGAGCCAACCTTGCTGAAAAGCCCTGCACTGCCGGCCTCAACCCTGATCCCTGAGCTTGCCAGCCTTCAGGGAGCTGTTGGCCTGTGCTTGTCTCTTATTCACTATGAAAAATACACTGTGAAAAAGCAATATATTAAATTTAAGAAGTGTTATTTTCCCCTTATTTCTCACTCAGAATAAATAAAGTTAATCTCTAAGCAGAATGAATCTTAATTATATAGCAAAGCAAAGTTGAATGATTTATAAATGAAACTGTACTGTCTTTTATGTTTTGGTTTTATCTAAAAGGTCAGGACAGACTAAAAAATAATACTTTTAAGGAAAGGTCAGGTCCTAAGTGAGATGAAAACAATTCTCTGGCAAGGAAAAAGGTTTCTTCAGTATAAAAACTGATTCAAAATCCACTTAGAGTTTACAGAGATAAAGCTATTCCTGTAGAACATTGCGTGCTGTCAGCATCAAGTGGGCAGTAAGTGAACTTTTAAGCTATGAAGTGGCATCCAGTGCAAAACAAGAGCTTTGCCTGAGGAAAATCTTCCCTGTGAGATGACTCCAACGATCCATTAGACAGCAATTTCAAGATGTCCTAAGGCAAATGCTTACACACTAAAATTTCAAAATAATTTTAAGAAGAATTACATATGCATTGCCTTAGTGAGCATTTCTGGCAGTTTTGCACTGCAATACAATAATAAAAATTATAGTGTTCTTGTTCAATAGCCAAAATTGTTCCTAATATCCATAAAAGCTTGGTTACTGCAAGTATCTTTCCTCACTTTTATGTTGCACAGAGAAATGCTCACAAAGACAACTTCTACAGGAAAAAATATACTGGCACACCTAAAAACATGGTAATTTGGCACTACCTTACATAACATCCTAGCCGGTAAACTCAGGAAATGTGTGCTAGGTGAATGGGTGGTGAGGTGGATCAAGAACAGGCTGAATGGCAGAGCTCAGAGGGTCATGATCAGCAGAGTAGAATCCAGTTGGAAGCCTGTATTCAGTGATGAATCCCAGGGATCAGTACTGGGTCCAATCTCATTCAACTTCTTTTTTGACCTGGCTGAAGGGATTGAATGTACCCTCAGCAAGTTTGCTGATATGGAATTGGGGGGAGTGACAGATACACCTGAAAGCTGTGCTGCCATTCAACAGAAGAGTGTGATCAGCAGATGGAGAGAGGCAATCCTCCCCCTCTCCTTGGCCCTAGTACAGCTACGTCTGGAGTGTTGTGTCCAGGTCTGGGCTCCTCAGTACAGGAAAGACAAGGAGCTGCTGGAGAGGGTGCAGTGCAGGACAAAATAGATGATGAGGGGCCTGGAGCATTCCTCCTATGAGGAGAGACTGCAGGAGCTGGGACTGTTTAGTTTAGAGGAGACTGAGAGGGAATCTCATCAATAAACATCTCAAAGGTGGGTGTCAAGAACACGGTGCCAGACTCTTTTCGGTGGTGCTCAGTGACGGCACAAGGGCAAAAGGCCATAAACTTAACCACAAGAAGTTTCACATCAGCATGAGGAAGAACTTTATGTTGAGGG
The DNA here is from genome assembly GCA_013399835.1 of Leptocoma aspasia. NCBI lineage: Eukaryota > Metazoa > Chordata > Aves > Passeriformes > Nectariniidae > Leptocoma > Leptocoma aspasia. Next base: position 664,412 of record VXAX01004903.1, read on the forward strand.
TGGAGGAGCACTGGGACGGGCTGCCCAAGGAGGCTGTGGAGTCTCCCTCTCTGGAGACTCTCAAAACCCACCTGGACGTGCGCCTGTGTAACCTGCTCTAAGTGACCCTACTTTGGCAGAAGGGTTGGACAGGATGATCTCCAGAGGTACCTTCCAACACTAACAATTCTGTGATTCTGGGATTTTTCAGAACTGGCAGCAGTTTTTGGGTACTTCTTATACTTCTTGACTGATAGAACTTAACAATGTAAGCCTTATATATCTTTCATGGAAAGCCAAACTACCCAACATGATGCTGTATACAAATGAAGAATCCTTTCTTCTTATATCTCCAATTAAAAAGCTGTGTGTGCTATCTGCCTGCTACACTAATACACTAGACATATATATTAGCAATTAAAAGGTATAGCTTTTAATCCCAAGTTTTATATTAACTGAGAAGAGAAGGAAAAGTAGTCTCAGGTGACAAAAAATAGAAAAAGCAGCAGTTAGTTTTATTTTCACAAAGTCAATAGACCGCTTTCCTTTTGAATTTGAGTCAGCCTGATTTAATTTGAATATATGTCCTTCAAGTCAAGGATTCGTTTCACAAATATTTTTATATATCATAGTGTACCAAGGCAGTACTATAAACTAAACCAGCATTATCTAAGCAATTCTGCCAGCTTTGTGAAAAATGCAATGGCGTTACCTAGCTGCCAACTACCCTGGATTAGGTCTCAAAAGACCTGGTTCCCTATTCCACTGGTAACTTTCTGGTGATTTTGTGTAAGTTACTATGAAGCATGTTGACTCAATTCTGACATCCAAAAGAAATCTAATAAGTATTTCCAATATCGCTGTGATTCATAACTTTATGGTCTGTGTATCCCCCCTCTTTCCACAGATATATTCACTTTCCAAGCTGCAGGGTCCTACATAGATCAATCACTTTTCAATCAGAAGCTTACCCATATGTTTAATATCTTTGCTTTCTCTGAACTTTCTTCAGCTTTGCTACATTCTTTGAAAATGCAGAGAGGCCAGAACAACAACTGGAGTCAAGGTGAAGGTTGGATTATACAGCAGCATGTTTTCTGTTCTGTCCTCTACTCTTTTCCTAGTCTTTAGGTCAAAAAGCACTAAGGTATGCTTTTTTAAGCATTCTAAGTATGGACCTGAGGACTGTGGAGTGCCCTCAGTATACTGACTAAATTAGAGCATAAGAGTTTGCTGATATTACTGGAAATAGAAATGATCAACAAATCTTATAATTTTATTTCCAAATTTTTTTGCCTCAGTCTTCATTGGCAAATCCTCTTCCCACACCTCTCAAGTGGATGGGCTTCAAGACAGGGACAGGAAGACCAAAGTCCTTTACACTGTGAGAGAAATTCCGGTTCATGACCATCTGAATGGACATAAGTCTATGGGACCTGATGAGCTGCACCCCGGAGTCCTGCGGGAATTTGCTGATATAGTTGCCACTGTCCATGATACTTGAAAAGTCACGGCAGCCAGGCAAAGTCCCAGGTGACTGGAAAAGGGGAAACATTTTACCTACATTTGAAAAGAGTAGAAAGGAGGATCCTCGGAACGACCAGCTTGTCAGCATCACCTCTGTGCCTGGGAAAACCATGGAACAGAATCCTCCTAGAAGCTGTGCTGAGGCACATGGAGGACAGGGAGGTGATTCAGAACAGTAATGCAGCTTCACCAAGGGCAAGTCCTCTCTAATCAACCTGGTGGCCTTCTACAATGGACCAACTACATCAATCAACAAAGGGCCATATATGTCATCTATCTGGACTTCTGCAAGGCCTTGGACGTGGTCCCCCACAACATCCTTCTGACTAAAGTGAAGACAAATTAACTCTATGGGTGAATTGTTCAATGGATGATGAATTGCTTGGACAGTGGTATCCAGAGAGTAACGTTCTGGACAATTTAGTGTTCTGACAGACATGATGGAAAAGTGGTTTTCCTCGGGGGTCCGTATGGGGATCAGTATTGTTTAGTGTCTTCATCAATGATATAAACTGAGGCATTGAGTCCACCCTTAGCCAGTTGGCTACAAGAAGCCAGGTGTTGTGGTTGACATGTCAGAGGGATGGGATGCCGTTCATAGAGGCCTGGACAAGCCTGAGAAATGGCCTATGAGAACCTCATTAAATTGAACAAGGCCAAGCACAAGGTGCTGTACCTGGCTCAGGGAAACCCCTGGGATCAATACAGCCTGGAAGATGAATGGATTGAGAGCAGCCCTGCTAAGGACCTGGGTGTGCTGGTAGATGAGAAGCTGGACATGACCCAGGGCTGCAATGTGCACTTGCAGCCCTGAAGGCCAGTTGTATCCAGGGCTGCCTGGCAAAAATCAAAACCAGCGTGGGCAGCAGGGCTAGGGAAGGGATTTTGCCCCTCTACTCTGCCCTTGTGAAATCCCATCTGGAGTGCTGCATCCAGATCTGGGGGCCTCAGCACAGGAAGAGCATAGACCTGTTACAGAAGGTCCAGAGGAGAGCCATGAAGATGATTAGATAGATGGAGCACCTCTACTATGAAGAAAAGCTGAGAGAATTCAGTCTGTTCAGCCTGAAAAAGAGATTTGTCCTGGCTGACTGTTCAATCCAGCTAGCACAGACTAGATTCCAATGAGGGTATGTATCATACAAGAATTCATGTATAATCAACAGAATCCCTTCAGGTTCAATCTCCTTATTACTACCCACCTTGTCACCTAAATATTTTTTTCACAATCCCTCACTCTTCACTCTAACCACTTTACTTGGCTCTCTGTCTTTCTTCTACATATTCGGAAAATTTCTTTTTCTGAAAAGGTATTAACAATGTTCATATTGACCCAGGATCCAGACCAAAAATAATATACATTTTGGCATCTATAAAACTAAGCAAGTACATTAGAAAGAAGTACACAATACAACAAACACCAATACTAGAGACACTTTAGTATTCATGCTGCTATTCTGTGTTTGTTCTAACATTCTACAGACAGACTTAGAAGGTTTGACCACCATGGTTCTCAGGGGACTTTTACTATTTTCTTTTAAATATGAATGGTACTGAAGTTTCACATAATGAAAATCTAAGATCTCTTTGGTACTAGTTAGTGATTTTGCACAATAACAAATTCCATAGAATAATATTCACTAGTATGCAAGGTTTTTTTGCCTCAGCTGCATTTAAGTGAAAACACTTTGTTGAACAGACATGTATGTTTAATAATTTCTCGTGCTTGTGAATGGGGAAAAAAATTAATTCTTTCAGCTTTCTCGTATTGCTACTTATACAGTACACAAATAAAGCAGCCAATGTTTTAAAGTATAAAGAGATCCATTGACTGGAACTAAAGTGGAGAAAGTGTAACTGGGAATTAGAAAGATAGTTCAGAAAATTTCATTTCTTACTTGAAATAATATTCATTAAAAGATTAACTTTTCATTAAATAGACTTGACTCCTTATTTAGTGGGGGATACTTTGTAAAAGGTACTTTTACTTCTCAAATTAGATAATCTTAGACGTAATTCTGAAGAGTAATACCAAATGTCCTCAACCTTATCTATACTAGGAACAAGTAAAAACAGTAGCATCTCATTTAACACTAAGAAATAACTTCTGGCATAATATCTTGCACTGGTCACTTCCATATTCATATTCCAAATCAGAGTTTTGGATTTATTTTTTCTATTGGAAAAATAATAATTGTCCTATCTTTAGGCAGGTGGACATCCAGCATATCATCCAGTCTTCATGCACATGGTGTGATTAGTTTTTACAAATAATAGACTAGGGAGAAACATTTAAAGAACACAACAGCTATATTTTACATATTTTATGCCTCACCATAAAGGTAGCCAGTTCTTTCATTTAAAATTAAAATTAAAACTACATAACTACTCTACCTTTATAACCTCAAGGACATGAGGATGTGCTTTCTCTCACAAATGCAGGTGCTCTCAGTAACTAAACAATAAACAATACCCACTTTAGGCTAAAGAAAAGAAAGAGAGACAGAAAGAAAAGATATTTTTGCATAATAATTTATGTGATTTAATTGGAAAGAACATGGGAAAATTTGATTGTGAGAATAGACAAAAAGCCTCATATTCATTTGCTTCATTATCTAGTTCACTTCATCTGCCTGTTGTTTTCTTATCAAAATTATTTCTTTCCTTGTGTGTGTGTCCCCTAAGAGGAGAAAACCACCCCTCCAAAATGTAAAATTACCTCCTAGAACTTAAAAAAAGTGTTGAAAATGCTGAGTGAGAGAAGAGGGAGAGAAGGAAATGGGAGTAAATCTTCCAGAAGAAATAAATCCAATGCATCTGATATCAGTGATACTATTAATTTTAGCATTTAAAATCTACTTTCTAAATTTAGACCATGTCAGGTTTATTTTCTTTAATGTACAGTAAACTTTATAATGCTCAAAACTATTAATAAGCTAACTTGAATGGCTTATTGCATTGAATTATTAATAATAATTAGTAATAAATAATTTTCACAGCTGAAAAATATAAATAATTTAATAAAAAAACCCAAGCATATTGTGAGAACCTTTGCGTGTCAAAAATTTTCCAAGAGGAAACAAAATGTTCCGTCATTTAATCTCACCACGAAATACTCTGAATGTAAACAAGTGTTTAATTCCAGGTTTTTCTTCCAGTTGTTTTATCATCCTGACATGAACAGATTGTCAGTGCAATATATTACACTGTTTGGTGGCTATGAAGCATACAGATGTATAAGTTAATGTATTAATGTTTTGATCTAATCAATATGAAGTATTTTGAAGGTCCTATATACTCTAGAGTGTATGTACTATTAATAGAAGTTTTCAAATGATATAGAAAATTTATTTTCCCAGTTAATTTTCCTTGAATTTTTGTGGATTTCCTTAGATGAAATATTTTAATAGATGTATTTTATATATATCCATATACATACAGATACATATTAATATAGGTAGAAATCTAAACATAAATTTTATATGCATTTTTATATATTAAAAATATTTTTTCACATATTGATATAGATATGTATATCTATATATACATTTGTATATATATATATGTGTGTGTATAAATATGTATATATATATGTATATACATGTGTATCTATATAAATAGGATCACTAAAACCACACTTAGGTTTAAATAATTCTTTTCCCTTCCAGAAACCAGGATTCTTCACATTACCTGTGGATTTTATGGCTTCAGTATAACATTTTCCTAGTTTTTTATATTTGTTTGAAATCTTGTATTTCATTTCAATGCATAAATCCGTGAACTTTCAACCAAAATGACCCAAGTACAGAAAATGCTTTCTAAGCATTACCTAAATTGAAATAATGAGTAATTCAGTACTTTTTTCTTGTCTTTTGCAGAGGAGTTGGAATTACTTACAGTCAGTAGTACACAAAGCATTATCATTTACTCTTTTTTAAATTATAAATAGGAGTATGTAGAATAGTAAATGAAACAGAAATATATTAAAACTTTTGAATGCCCCTAAAATATCAGAGGTTTTTCTTTATAGTAAATATGAAATTAAGAAGATGCATCCATTTAATAATTAAAAATGGAAAGGACAACTCTTTGCTCATTTAATGCCTGTTTCAGAAGTAAATTACAATCTATCAAATTAAACATTAGCACAGACTATCATGTGTTAATATTTAACGTTAGTTCTATTGACTTTTTAAAATGAAATATGATCTTATTCGCAGTAAAAAAAAATTGAATTTAAATTTTAAAATTAGATCTCTCTGGATCCATACACAGTATCAGAACAAACTGCCAACAGTGGTGTTATTAAAACCTATCATTGGGGGAATTCTAAAGGTAAGTTCTTTTAAATTTGGAGACAGTCAACAAAATGTAACATTTTTTCTCCTCTACAACTTGACTACAACAAAGTCAATGTCATTCTGTGCACTGTAATTGTGTGGGTGTATAGTTGTGAATATAAGACATCTCAAGGGAGCAAAGGTGAAAAATAATCTGTTTAGAAAGTTTATCTCAGTATGAGATGAAGTGGAGCTGAAAGACCCAGGAGTATGAAAATCCACTAAAAACATTTACTTATATGACGATGAATGCAATTTAAGCTCTTGTTATGCCTGGAGGTAAAAAAAAAAAAAAAACCAAACTTCTGAGAAGCTCTGGTAATTTCAGTCTGTGAAGAGAGGATTCCTTTCTCCTGCATCCATTGCAAAATCAGGCAGCTATCTGTGCTGTATTGACAAAAGAATTTCAAGGTCTTAAAAGTCACAGATTTACAATTCTGATAACTAAGTACCTGTCTTAAAAAAAAAAAAAAAGTAAATATCTGTTATCTGTCAAATATATTATCAATGAAAGCAGCAACTTATTTGCACTGGCCTAAGCAGAAGATATAGCCCTTGTCAAAGTAGTAGACTTTTACAAATGTGACTCAAGAGATGGAGTACCTTTCTTTCTCCTAGGGAATCTCAAGCCCTTGAATGTTCTGGTATTAAAAAAACCATTTCAGTAAGTGATTAGTAATTGCAAACTGAGATTAAAAATCCACATCACTGTGTCTGTAGTTGCACTAGGCATATAAACTATTGGAATAAATGCAAATTGAGTAATTGTATTCAGTGGAATGTAGTGTTTTAATTAATTTTAAAGCACACATCTAAGACAGGATGTAACAGGTGTCTATATACTATTTCTTCCTTCCCGTCTTCCAGTTTCTATGCCAGAATGGCATGGTGTCTTGGTTCTTGCTAGGATAGAGTGAATTTTCTTCCTTGTTGCTGTTAAGGTGCAATGATTTGGATTTAGGATGAGACTAGCACACTGATGTTTTAGTTCTTGATGAGCAGTGCTTATCATGAGTCAAGGACTTTTCAGCTTCTCATGCTGCTCTGCCAGCAAGAAGGCTGAGGGTGCACAAGAAGCTGAAAAGGAACACAGCTGGGAGAGCTGTACCCAACTGGCCAAAGGAATATTCCATACCCTATGACACCGTGCTGAACAGGGGATGAGGAAATTTGTCTGGGAGGTGGCAACCACTGCTCAGGGACTGGAATGAAATTGGTTGGCAGGTGGTGAGTTGCTTTGTACATCATTAGTTGTGTATATTCTTTTATCATTATTACTACTTTCCCATCCTTTTTTGTTGTGTTAAATTGGCTTTATCTCAATCAATCCATGAGGTTTTTTTCTGACTGCTTCCACTGTCTCGCTGGGAGGAAACGTCTGCTTAGTGTTTAGGTGTCTGACATACTAGACACACCATGTGATCTCCTGTAAGTTCAAACTTGCCAGCACCATGCAGATGTCTCTTCTACTCTAGAACACCTCTACCCAACATCTACCATGTGGTCGGCTGAATCACTCTGTGTGGCTGTGTTCACACAGCCAGAGAGAAATTTTAGAGATAATAAGTGAGTTTCTGAAGAAGAAATGTAAACAATAGCTAAGTCTAGAGACAGTGTCCTTGGAACTGCATTAGCTGAAGCCACCAATGGAATCAGATAAATTACCATAAGACCAATCAGCTAATGGCAACTATCAGTGTTATAAAAGTCTGTGTTCAAAATAAACTTTTCTCTTCATATTGTCACGGTTGGCTGGTGAGTTTCTGTCTCGCTCTCTAGCACGATTGCCACAACTGCAACCCGCACTGGCAGGATTAGCAAGATATGGGGAAGGCTCAGTTACCCATAGATAATTTGAACTGGAGAAATTTTGTAACTTTTTAGCATACGTCTTGGTAACACCTTGGTTTGTCTGCCCGAAGAACGTCTGCCACTGCCACAGAAATACATTGGATATCTTGGGTGATTTCTGTGATGGATCAGTGCACATATATACAGGTACAGTGCTTCACATCTTTCCAGCTTTAATGGGTACGCAGATACCTATAGGTGTCTAAACAAAAGTCTTACCTATGTCTCTGTTACAGCTGTTAGTCTTTCAGCAGTAGTACAGTGTACTGTTTGTTGCAATAGCTTTTGAGATAAGAAATGAATGACAAAATCTGATTAAATTGCTTAATGTTGTGAAAAAAGTGATAAAGACAGTTTTCCCCTTCTAGCAACTCTAGCCATGATGTTGTAAGGCAGCTTAGTACTATTGTTCTTTACCTGATTGGCAATTGCTTTACATTCTTTCTGAAAGCAAAACCAAGGAAAAAAATTAAGAAAAGCTAACTCCATAAATAATTTATGGTGAAGATACATTTCTATTCATAAATAAAATGACAGGAAGAAAAAGAAAGTAACAATAGAAAATCAAGCAGAGCAAGAAGAAACTTTTCAACATCTTTTTCTTCATCTCACATTCAAGGTGCTCACATTTATCCAACCTCCACATAGTTGGCTGTAAAGTATGAAGGAGAGTAACCATTTGCATACTTTTAAATATGAGCAGGACAACTAAATTTTATTCTATTTTGAAATGCTCATGGATATATTTAATAGCTTCATTTTCATTTTCCTATAAGCAAAGATTCTTAATGGATGGCAAATGTGTTTGTGCACTCAATTTACATATTTGATACTATTTTGCTCAAAGTGGAAGCATGAGTTTGCACATGGCTTAAATAGAGGTAAACAAACAGGGGAAGGAAACAAAATCAGTTAAGGAATGGATTTCACAAGTGAAATTATTAGCAATTGTAGGAATACTGTTGAAACTTCCCAGAGTTTAAAGGGAGGACGAAGGTAGGGAGTGAGAGGAAAAGGATGCTGGATCTAAAAAGATAGCAAAGTTATAGATGCTTAATGTCTGTCAGAAAATTAACATTTTTTTTTCTGAAAGCCTTTTCTGAATCTAGTTATGCTTGATATAAAGAAGATTGAAGTTTGTGTATGCCAGTCAGTAAGACCAGATGCTGTGAAGCAAACTTAATCCCTTCTGTCCACTTAGATAATATTATGGATTCATATATAAATGATGGAGTGCAAAAAGTAACCAAAAGAAAGCAGTAACCAAAAGGAACTGCAAATGGAAGGAATAAAAAAGCACAACTAATTTTAGAAACAGCAAAAGAGGATTACCGGTGCCAAGAAACAGTGAAGCAGCTGCTTCAAGAAGATCCAAAGAAGCTTTTTGTTCTACTTCAGCCAACAGTTTCTGACTCAAAGGGAGTTTTAACAAGGCAGCAAGAAGAGAAAGCATCAAGGCAAGGAACTCTCAGTGCATAGAAAGAGGTGCTGAAACACAGATGACCAGCCAAGCAAGAATAAGTGGGCTATGACACCACAACCTAGGTAGTGAAACATTTTGCTTCTCCTCTAATTGAAATTTCTTATTGAAATTTCTCTTCTAATCACACTGGTTATTGTTTACCAATGTCTTTTAAATATTGTATAAATTAATATCTTTCATTAATAAAATTGCCTACTAAAAGAAAGTAATGCACATAACTCACATGACTGTGTACTTCAATGAAGCTGAGAGCTTCCCACAGTTTCATGTACTTCATCAGATTTCATTTTTTCTGTATAAGTCAGTTTAAGAAAACTTTAAAGGCCTTAAAGGCCCAGGCCTATTTGCAAGGTCTTAAACAGAAAATTAGGAAAATATGTTTAATGACTGTAAGTGTGTTTAGAAATTTATGTAATACCCTAGGTTTTCAATTTTTTGTTGCTGTGGAGTTTTTTCTATAGGCAGCTATATTTTGACTTTGCAGTGCATCACTTAGTTTTCTTTTCAAATGTCTAAGCCACAATAGCTTTGGGTATTGCACTGAAGCTCAGCCATATGAGGCTGCCTTATGAAAAAGAATCTTAAAACACAGTTTTCATAAACTTAAGAGAAGAGAAGGAAATAAGATTGTAATTAGTATAAATGCCAAGGATTTGGAAGCAGAGGGGTATAGGGCTGAACATATGATGTCTCCCTTCAGCATGCACTGAGCTATCCCATACTGGTCACAACTGGCCACATCTGGCTCCACAATGGGCCCATCACAGGACAAAACTGAGTCTATCAGTAGAATTTTTGACATTTCTATGAAGATGTATTTAAGATAAGGCAATAAACACTGAGGGAAAGGAGCAAGATCAGAGCATGCATGCTCCATTCCAGAGCTAGTAATATCCTCAAAGGGATTGCAGTCCATGGATAACCCACAGTGGAACAGGTTCTTCCCCTAAGAGACAATGGCCCATGGTCAATGCACATCAAGGCAGAAGAAATGGGTGAGAAATGAGGAACAGCAGAAATTAACTCCTACACTTTGACCCGAACCTCCTGCACTGGCTATCACATCACCAAAGAGACACAGAGTAATCTGTGGTGGAATAGAGGAAGGGGAAGTGTTTGGAATGAAGTTAAGCTTTCAAAAGAGGAGAGTAAGAGTGTTTTTCATAATTTCTTTACTATTTGTCTTTGTTTTCCAACACCCAAAACAGTCATTAAAGTTTTTATAAGAAGGCCATTTTGTTCAGGACAGTAGTTGATGATGTGATTTTCCACATCTTCATTCCAGCCATGAAACCTTTCACTCTTGTTCTTCCTATTTTCTGTCCTATTGCACTCTGAGGATGGAATGAGTGAGTGGTGGTGAGAGGGCTTCATTGCTACTTAGGGTTAAACCATGTCCCAAGTACACTAACAAAATGTGCACTAGTGCAAATAAAATCAGTAAACCAAGGGAGTGATTAGTTGAAAAGGGTACTGCAGTGCCACGCAGTGACAGACCAAAATTGTGCAGTGTTCTGAAGTTCAGAATTTGAAGTCCAGGTCCTTAAAAATATGTAACAATAGGCTAAAGAAAATTAAAATAGAGGAAGTACTAAAAAATTAGTAATTCTGGTTATAGTGGCACTATGTAGCAAATATTATGTTTCAGGAACTCAGAAAGCAGTTACAGTCAACCTACATTAATTAAGCAGAAGGACTGAGGTTTTAACAGTTACTACTGTGTAGCACTCTGATAAAACAAGCTATTGAAAGAATTAACATATTCCCTCTCAAAAGCAATGCAGAAATACACTCTTGAAAATAAAATCAAGCCCTTGTGCTACCTGGCGTTTTGCAATACTTTTAAAATTTTTATTAGTTATCTGGTTTTCAGAAAACTCATGTCAGAAAATAAGTGAAATTAAAGTTTGAAAATTGTCATTACAAAAAGGCTTAAAGCTATCTTTAGCTGAAAAATTTAAGGTTACAGTTCTCAAAAAACTGAAATATTTTGTGCTATACATTTAATGTTTATTTTCTGAATGTAGGAAGGTTTTTTAATATATCCCATACCTAGAAGTGTTCTTGGCAGTTTTAGCAACATGGTCTAGTGGATGTTTCCCTGGTCACGGCACAGGCCTTCCAACCTAAACCATTCTATGATTCTATGATATTTATTTAATTTCCTCACACTCTCTCCTTTAGTCTACCATTAACCTACCAAAAACTATACATCCCCTATTATCTGATCATGTGTTTTTCTATTTTCTACTATCAAGGTTATTTTTTATTGATCATATAGGCTTGAGTATGCACATTTAATTCCTCCACATGCTGAATTTTTTTATTGCTTACATTTATTTTTGAGTTACATAAGATATTTTCTTCATTTTAAGTATGGTGGGCTGCTGCAGCATTTGACAACTTGGTATTTAGTCCATTTTAACATACATTCAGCAAGACACCATTAAAAATTAAATGAGCAAACCAAAATAGTAAAACCACCATTATTCAATCACTACATTCTTAGGCAGTAAGGAGAAATAGAAGACACACAGCATATTCAAGTCTCCCGCACCTACCAGCTCACATGTTTTATGGGTTTTGGATAAAACCCTGTTTTCTTTCATTAACTATTACCTCACATTTTTGGCAGGAATGCATGTTTACCATGAAACATGGTTTGTTCTTTTCTCACTAGCTCAAAGGAAACAGCTCAACAATCCAAAATACTTCACTTAAACCACCACAACAGTTATCACATGGTTTCTCAATTGTGGGGTGGATTTATTGGAGAGAATTCCTACTTCCTCTCTTTTTACAGTCCTATAAGCTAGCAAGTTCTTAGTAAAGTTTGGTTTATCATTTGTGGTATGAAAGATATCATGCAAAAAATGAATTAATGTTTTTCATAAACCATTATAGCAGCCCTGAAGCTACATTAAGAAAGCTTCTTTCATACAAATTCATTCAGAATACACATTCTAGAACATCTATGAACTCAGGAAGTCCAAATAAAGATATACAACACCTGCTGAAAATAGTAATCAATTTTTTCTGTTCTTGTTTAGAATATGCTATCTGAGGCAATCACATAGAGTTGTAAAACTTGCTATTATAAAAGATCAAATTGAAAACATTAGTCATAGGCTTCTGTTTATTGCAATTTTTGCGTTACTTGACTAATTTTATCAGATTCTGCAAAATTTCATATAATTAATTTCTTCCTATGCTAGATTTTCTATGAGAAACTGTAAAAGAAATTCCTGAACTAGATCTTGATAGGAATGCCATGATTCGTTTTTTCATCAGATAAATAGAAAAAGCACAAAAGCACAAGAACACAAAAAGGGGTTACTGTTCCCTGAAGATCCATTGATATACTGTGGATATTGAAAAATATTATTTACAGTATTACCATAGACTACTGATATTTAGTTTTCATTAGCACTTCATCATTAGCATGACCTTGTTTCAAACAGTGACATTCCCAAAGTTATGCTTCAGATGCTTTCACTCTTACTCAAAATAGATGTTTGTTCATAAAAACAGTGGGTAATAATCTTTCTGGTTAATTAAACCTTTAATAATGCAAAGCATTCCAAAACATAGTAAAAAGTAATAGTGATTAAATACTACTTTAGTAAACAGAAACTTACTGCTTTACAAGTATGACTAATACAACTATAGAGTCATTCCCATAATTTAATGATAAAGACATTCTCTATGTTACTGTCCCACCATGTTTTTCAGAATATTAGGACCATTTTAAAAGCTAAGTACTTGCACAGGTTAAAGTAAAGCAGGTATCTCCCATAATTTTTCTTTGGTAACTGAATTTAGATACACTAGCTAATACACTGCCCATATTCTAACAGATTGTAATGTGATATAGCAGGTTGAAAAACAAATAATATTGTTATGAGGTGCTTTTTTTAAGTGGCCCTTCCCATTTCCTAAAACTTCAGGGACTATTTTTTCTAACAAATACAGCCACAATTAAAATTTATTTCTTTAAATGTACCTTGGTAGTGGGCACTAAATCCACGGTATCGGTGATTGCTGTCTGTTACAAAATGTAGTCTGAGCCAGTTTTTGTTGCTTATAACTGGAGGAGGTATATTCATTCCAGAGAGCCTGAATTAAAACAAATAAATAAAAAATATTAATAAAGGATTTCAATATTATCAGGAAAAATTTTATATTCAAACTAGCATTCATTGACATGCCCTCTGTGGGACTTTTTATTTATTGGTTAGTAGCATTTTAACAAGGATGAACAGACAAAATTGTACACTATGCCCGACCAAGTGATGGGATACAAATCAGTGGTAAGCCAAAAACTACATAGCCATGTTATTGGTCAGGCACAGCACTGTAAAGATGGAAGTACATGGCACTCAGGCTAGAAAGAATTTGTGTCTACACGGGTCAGATAATGGGCTAGGCAGAACATTCCTCTGGGCACCAGGGAAAGGTTTGTACCTTGTGACTTTCACCTTCAAGATATGGAAGAGGAGACCTTAGGTTATGCAAACCACTATCTAAAACGATAAAACAGACATCTACTTTTCAAGAGTAAGTAATTTTCTATATTCAGGGTATAAAGGTAAAAGGAATATTCCATCACTTGTGTGGATTTGAAAATTAGTTATTAGATGTACGAGAAGAGTAGGGAATTCTAGTGGATTGGCCCCAGCCAGCAGTAAAGCACCACACAGTTGCTCATTCCCTCCCTTCCCTGCCCGAAACAACAAGGGAGTGAACAGGAAGAGCAAAAGCAAGAAAGACTCTTCAAAAGACAGTTTAATAAGTGAAGAGTTGAGAAAAAAAGGAAGTGATACAAAAGCAATAATTCATATTCCACAAACAGATCAATCAAAATGGTCTCCAGTGATTAGCAGCTGTCTCTCAGCACGTCTAAATTTTATTGCTGACCATGAAGTTATATGGTATGAAATATCCTTTTGGTCAGTTTGGGTCTGTTGTTTAGCTTTTTTCCCTTCCCAGTATCCTGCCTATGCCTGGTCTACTCACTATGGGGAAGGAGGAGGGGGGAAAGAAAGCCTTGAAGCTGTGCAAGCCCAGCTCAGAAGCAGCCAGTACATTGTTGTGCTATCAACTCTGATTTAGCCTCAAATCCAAAATACAGCACCTTATGGGCTTCTATGAAAAAAAAAGAACTATAAGCCATTAGACCCAGTATACAAAATTACCTGGATTTTTTATTGTTTTGGTTTTCTGTTTGTTTTTTAGCATAAGGATATTGCTCCAATTACAGCAGCCTTCATCTTGACTGGCTCATTAGAAAAGTCTGAATTTAAGTTCTTTTTTGTTTGGGGATTTTAGTGGGGATTTTCTTTTGTTATTTTATTTTTAAATGAGATGTCATGTTATAAAGAAGGCGAATAAAGTTTAGCTAGAAAATTCTTACATCAAGCCAGTAATTCAATATATATTTCTCACCAAAACTAGAAAGATAAGTCACATCTTCAGAATGTCAACATACTTACCTATGCCCTTCCATTTAGTTATAAACAGACCTCTTCCTGTAGTTAAAATAAAATACTAGCCAACCAGTATGCCGTTTGATGTTCAGACATCAAGGATTCCTATTTTACTTTGAGAAAAACTCTATTCATAATAAATCAATTAATTCTGAAGTGATTTTTTTAAGTGAAATAAAACCCCAAACCTTATTTAAATAAACAACTAGTAAGTTTGTATAGGTACTATTCTGTGAGGAAGACTTTTGAAATAAAAACAGTTTAGAGGTAGTGTTCTTTTCACCTTTTTCCACCCACTCTACCTCAAAACAAAACATGTTTAAGACAACTTCCTAAATTTCTGAAACTGTACTAGCATCCTTGTTCCTTCAGGCACTGATATAAATGACAAAAGGCTTGACTGACATCACAGGCTATTAAAACTCTTTCACATACTTGCAAAAGATTGTTTTTATACTGTGGAAACATATTAGCTCACACAATTCATTTCAGTTGAACGACACATAGAATCTAAGTTTTTTAAGCTTATGAAATTGATTTCAAATTCTAGCTCCAAGAAATCCAGATGATGAAGTTAAAAAAAAAAAAAAAAACCCAAACAAACAAACAAAAAATTAGTACTATTAGATTGCAACAGGATGTGGTGAATGCACATTGCTCTGTACCAATTAAAATCACATGCACTAGATACATATAAAGCCCAAGAGGCAGAAGCCTACACTTTCAATTAGAAAACATCAAATATTTCTGCATTTTCCTTGTGAATTGTCGAATGAAACACACTTTCTAACAGCCATAATGTGGCTTTAGTTGCTACAAATTTCTTGTTACAGATGTAAGAAGTATACTTTAATTTGAGGCTTGTTTTTTGGAAGGTAGAGGTTAAGGTATCCTCTTTGGTACAGCTATTTTTCTCTATAATAATATTACCTAATGATCCAAGAGGAAATAGTTATTTTATTTAAATTCTCACTCTATAAATAATTCTTAGGCAATATAGAGATAGAGGCAACAACCTCTCCCTGCTTGCATATTTTAGAAGAAACCTGTTACTGGAAGAGGTCTTACTAAACAATTGAAATAAAATAAGGCTGTAAAACACATTTCTTAACATGTATTTTGACTCATATATATATTCTGCCTATAAGAAGGTTTCTCTTCAACAATCACAAACTTATGTGAAAAATAAATTACAAGTTTATTGTCCAAGGCATGAGAAAATATTACCCTAGACATTTAAATATGTTCGCAGTAAAATACTAATTTTGTTTCTAAAATAGCTAAAGATCTAGTTTACCTATCAAATCAGGTATTTATTAATACATCTATCCTTACATCTTTGCTGACCACTAATTAAATTCACAGTTCCTACAATCCAATTTTTTCAGTTCATGAGTTCTGTGGGATTCTTCCCAGAAACCAGATTTGCAAACTGACAAAATTGATTCTGTTGATATAACTGTCCCTTTTCTCATGTCAATTTATCTTCTCAGCAAATTATAAAGCTGTTCACCATTACAATAATACATTGGCAGCCCAACCTACTTCTGTGTCAGCTACTATTCCAAGCATAGTTATGCTGCATCATCTACAATATTTTCCTAAAATTCAAAGTAAAACACCATATCTTCCATAAAGGAAACACAGCTGTCTCATGTTCTTTTATAATTCAAAAGATGTATCTCCCTCTCAAGCTGCACAGAATCCTGCATAGTAAATTTCAGTCAACAGAGAGTAGGCTTCCCTTCTGCAGCTGTCTTTCATACACTCTTAGAAATGTTCATGGAGAATCTTGGCTGTGAACCAGAGATGTAATGTAAATTATCTTACCACTATGTGTAGTCAACAGCACTGACTATTATCTACTGCAAAATGGATTTGAAAAAGGAAGTGCTTACTGAAACAATGCACCTTTGTTGATAAACAAGCGATTAGTAGGAGTGTAAAACTGCATGTAGATACGCCAGTGAAGTTCCCATCTCTGCACTTAATTTGTGTGTAAACTACAGAAGTAATTGAAAAAAAAATCACCTGTTTTAGGCTAATCTTGATCCAGTGAAGTCAATTAGTATTTTGGCCTCAAAATTCTAACACATATTTGCCAGCTTATGTTGCAAATTGGAATTCAGGGTTGGTGTGTTTTCTTTTTTTAATAGCATAGTGCACATCCTCTATTTCTTTTAGAAAAGGAACAACATACATTAGCATTTGAAATGTACACTGTCAGCTAAAATCTTGACAAATAATTTAAACATTCCTGTTTTGTTCATGTACCAGACTTTAGCTTTAATTTCTAAAAGTCATCTAAAATGACAGTCCTTATAAACATATTGTCACTGATTGTCACAATTGTCAATACACTGATTATTATGATGCAATGCAAGCCTTAATTTAGTTATTCAATATGTCCAAAAATATTCCAAAGAGAAAAAAGGAAAGAAAGTTTTGATTTTTAAAAAAAAATATACAGCAAACTTTTCCCAAAACTTCTTAATAAAGCTTATAGTTTCTACATTTTCTCATATGCCAGATTCACAGAAATGGAATTAATAAAAAAAAAAAAAATGGAGGTTGATACCACACCTATAAACAGTGCTGAAGCCCATTCTAATTCTACCAAAGCCTTAGGCTAACAAGGACTTACACCTAAGCATGACTAAGTGCATACATAGGTCTCATTACTCATACATATATGCACTACAAAATCCTAAGTGCTTGTTTTGATGCAAACTCCAGCTATGTGGATTCTTTCTTACTGGTATTATTTGCATGTTGAAATAAAATTATTGTATATAAAGCGTCGATTAAAAAAGGGCAAATTATCACACATTTGGATAAGGCCTATGCATGTTCATATATGTGCTATTGGGGCTTAGTACCTACACAGCATAATGCACTAAAAAAGAGAGTAGCCACATGTCCCTTGAAAGGAGAGGAAAGACATACCAAACAGAACAGTACCTGATCAATGACATCTCTGATTTAGTTAAATTATGCTTCAACTAGGCACTACTTGTATTAAACATAAATTTGAAGTAGCAACCTCTTACAGCTAATTGTGTCTCCTCTATTTGTATACAACATATACTCATTAGCAAACGTTCCTGGAATCCTTTCTTTTGTTCTTCATGACTGCCTTGATCCCATAAACCAACACCTCAGTAGCAAGCTTCATAATAATGCAAAAGATAAAACATCTTTTGCAAAGAATCCACCTCACAATGCAGATTTAAGGGCACAAGATTAAAACTCAGGTCTCTCATTTAATTAATCCATATCTGTTTAGAAACAAACAGTTGCACACTAGAGAAGCAAAGCTGATGTCAACTCAGTATTTAATATATTACTTGATTTGAAAGATCCTGAAGGACTTAATGATTAAGTTAACATATCCCTCCTGTTCCACCAGCTCAGTCTGTATGATGTTTATGTTGAAGTTCAGACTCTGACCTAACTTAACTCTTTGGTCAAGCACTAAAAGAGGCAACATTTTGTAGGACTAGGTGTATCAATATTTTTTTTATATTTCCAGTTTCACTGATGAGTTTAATGGGTCTTAATGGCATTCATTCTAGATGTAAGTGTCTGTTGCATGATAGCTTTGGTTGCAGGCCTTTTTTTTTCCTGGAAATGTTCTATCCAAATTATATTAAATTATTTCAGAGCAAGGACACTGCTCTGACCTGTATTGTCAAAAAAGCAAAAAAAGGTCCACCAACTTCTTCCATTTCTTACAAAATCTATTGCTGTCTAAACTGATAACTCAGGATTTAAATTTTTTTGAAGATATCACATAAATATTAAATGCTAATAAGCATTTTCAGTTATCTTTGCATAACAACAAAGGTCAACAAAATGGATAACTGCCTGCAAATTTTGCTTCTGTGAGGTATTTCCAATATAAACATAGAGTAAGTATTTTAAGAGCTGTGGTTTCCCTAGAAATTTAATTGTAGCTTACATTTATGCAATACTAAGATTTATAATATTGATATATCTGTATTTCAAAAAAAGACTAAATGAGACATCTCTGTGACAGAAGCTATAGAACTTTAATGTAAATTGAATTTTTCATTTAATTGTATATGTGAAACTCAAACTGCTGGTGGGTTGCATCAGGGCTGCTCTTGTGTGTGCAGTCAGTGCACTCAAGTCCTTAATTCCCTGCATGATTAAGGAATCGTCCAGCTTGTGAGATAGACTGGCTTCAGAAAAGAGACTAATTAAAAAGGTAATTATAATATCAAAATAAGCAGTTTCCCAGATGAGACTTCAAATGGTGAAAACAAAAATAACATAAGAAGAGAAGGATTAACTTGTAAATAAAACAAGCATATAAATGAAGAAAACAAAAGAAGAAGAGGATTGAGTTATTCTTCTGCATTGCCATAGTCTAACGTCCAGTCATAAGGAATGACAGAACACAATATGCCAATGAGAATTTAAACTGTCTTAATTAAGTCTTTAAAGAGGAAAGAAGTAAAAATCTCTTCCTAAAACAAGCTCCTTCTCAATGGTAAATATTCATTAGAAAAGTAAAGGAAAAAAATGCCCAGAAGAAGAGAGCCTAAAATCTAACACTCTACTAAAATTTTGAGGGTAATATATAACCCAAGTTTTAAGTGGTTACAAAGTTAGTAAAAGACCAAATTCTTATGGTCAGTCCCTGTAATACTTAGAGCAGGACTGAGCATTTTATGTATCTGAGAATGAGGACACTCACAAGTTTGATATTATGTTGATTGTTGTTTCTGTATCTCAGAACTGCAGCCAAATGAATGACAAAAAGCAGGTTTTTATTTTTAGAACAGTAAATTGCCACTCTTTAAATTTAGACTCATGAGCTATTTAGAACTAAACTAAGGGTTTAGGTTGAAACTTCACGGCAATCACTTATTTCTGGTTTATAAAACAAAAAAATGAAAACTTAAGTGAGTGTTTGGGAGGAGGAGGAAAAAAGTTCTACATTATTTAACCTTGAAAAAATACTTGTTCTGTAAAGTACTTTAATAATCTATTGATTAGAGTTATTCATCTAGACGGATAAAAATAATTCGCCCTTTGACTCCTTTTGTCAAGTACATTATGATGTCTGAAAGACCGAAAAAAAGGTCTTTGTTTTAAAAATGTCAGTGTTGAAATATATGAAAGCTTTGTCTTGCCTTTGCAATGCTGGAAAAAGTTCAGTTTTAGAGTAGAGTTACAGTCATATAAAGCAACTCCACAAGAAGCCTGTGTATGACCATTAAGGACTGAATAAAGGTCCTAGTGATGATCTATGAAAGTTTATAGTACCGTGGATATGAAATGTTGAAAAGTGCCAAAGTTAAGAAATAATTTTTAAATTCAGAAGTTGATTGCACCCTATAAAGCCAGATGTTCCTATGTTAAATTTTTCCAATTAATCTCTTGACTTGAAGAATAGTAAAGCATGAGTAAAGGAGTCTTCTAAACACACAACTGCTAGCTCATGATACATTTAATCTTGTCTTTGTGACATAAGAAAATAACACTGATGGACAGTGGCATGTCCTGATTGCCCGCAGGCCTAGTACAAACTCTGTTTTTCATATAGGTGTCAGGGTCTTAGAAGGAGTCATTTTTCATAAATGTGATGCAAATACCTTATGTTCAAAGTGACCTTGCACTCACAACTCAATTTCCCTGAGCAGATCACAGAAACAATCTAAATACATATGAGCTTCACCTGGGCTGCACATGGTGGTTAATACCTGGGTCTTTCTAGCACACAAGCTGTGATGGGCACAAGCAGCTCAGTGGTGTAATTGCTGAGACCGAGCTCAGGGCAGCCAGCAAAGAGCAGAGGCAGACGGGTCTGGATGCACCACTGAGAAGAATCAGGCCCACCTGATGCAGTCTGTGCAGTTTAGGCCTCCCACAAAGGCACTGATCCTGCTGGCCCAGAAGCTATGGTAAGGTGGACACCAATAACTGTCCCGGGGTTTGTTTTTTTTTTTCCCCCTGCACGTGCTAAATCAAACTGTCTCTTTCAAGAATGCCAAATCTGAGGGCCTTGGCCGGATAGTGGAGGACTCTGGACAGGTATAAAGATGAATGTGATTATCTGAGCATTTTCTGTGGAATCCTGCACATTTCTTCCCCTACTTTCACATCTAATCTAAATAAAACTAAATTGAATACAATGTTTATGTGACCAATCCTTCTTTGGCAACAGTCAAACTGAGTAACTGCGACCATTACCTGTGAGAGGCTTATATAATTTTCCTCTCTTAAAATGTTGACATATTCAATTTCTGAACTGGCTGTTCTCTTTTCTATTCTATATAAAAAATTGTTATACTTACAAGTATTGCCTGAATAGGAGAAGGAAGCTTGTTCTTGAGTCTTGTCTCTGGTAAGTGCCAATAAATGCACCAAACTAAATACTCTAAAATATTACACTTGGCCTACAATTTGATGTTCTGCAATATTATTTGTTACACACAAAATCTTGTTGGGATAGAAAAGAATAACTCAATGTCAAAATTATTAGTTCAATTAATGCTTTAACAGACTAAGAGTCTAAGTATTGAAAAGTCTCATTAATACTACCAGTAACTTCTTTATTTAAAGAACTTTTTATAATATCTATTTCTTTTCTCGGGTGTTATGTTCAAATTTTCAGTGTCCCTCTGCATCCTGAGATCAGCACTTCATTCTTTCCCAAACAGAAGGAAAATTTTTTATTGTGAGTCATTCTGCCCCTCTAGTGCACTCTGGTGAGGCTCCACCTGGAACACTGCATCCAGGAGTGCCACTCCAGGGCACTCTGGAGTGCCCACCACAAGAAGGACAAAAATCTGTTGGAGTACAGAAGGGGTCCATGAAAATGATTAGAGGGATGAGGAATGGCTGAGAGAATTGGTATTTCTCAGTCTGGAGAAGGAATGTCTCCCTAGTGGTTTAACTGTGGCCTTTCAGTACCTGAGGGGAGCCTACAAGAGAGCTTGAAAGAAATTTTGACAAGGTCATGTAGTGATAGGACAAGGAAAGTGGCATTAAACTGAAAGACAGTGGGTTTAGATAAGATATTAGGAAGAAATTTTTTACTGTAAGGATGATGAGGCACTGGACCATGTTACCAGAAACTGTGGATACCCCATCCCTGGGAGTGCTCATGGCCAGGCTGGATGGGGCTGCAAGTCACCTGGTCTAGTGGATGGTCCCTGCCCACAGCAGAGACGTTGGAACTAGTTGGAACTAAATCATCTTTAGGGTCCTTCCAACCCACACCACTCTATGACTCTATGACCTGTATACTGCTATCATCACGATACAACTCTCCTTCCTCAGTCTTGAGTCATCCTTGAGCTATCTGATGCTTCCTAAACAGAATCTTTATTTTTTCTCATTGGTTCCCAGCCTTCTCAAGACCCAGTGACCACAGAGGCCCAACATGTTTTGCACAGCATTTGCTTAAGGTTGTCAAACCTTTGGTTTATAGTCATATAGTCACTTGACCAGTTGACTAAGAAAAGATAAAAACAGCTCAGGTCAAGACACTTCAGAAGATTCCTAAGAGAATCCAGCTGTCAGATCAATAAATGGTCAAACAAGGCCTGTGGCCACTTCCCAGTAATAAGGCAAAAGTTGTATTTGCTGGCTTATCAGTTGCTATCAGTATGGCCAGATTCACACTAAAGAAATTTGGAGGCACTAGAAATAGGAAGCAAAGAGTACTTATCCATGAAACTAATTCTCATTTAGCTTCTTCCCATAATCCTTAGTATTTCATGTAACTAAAGTAGTTAAAATGAACACCTCATACAGGTATGCAGTGGTCAAACTGGTAAAAGACTCTAATTGTATTTTCTGAAGTGCATGAAGAGAAATTGGCATGCAGCCCTGGATGATGATAAAGTTTAAAATATAAGTCAAATTACTCTCACTCTGCAGAAAAATTAAGAACCCCATGGGTCTTGTAAGAAAACGTGCTTCTAGACTCTGAGTTTTCCTGAGTATCTGCCACTCTAATTGCCCATATTTAGATATGCAAAATGCAAATATGTCTTTTAAATTTCCAACACTTAGACAATATTTTGTTCTCCACCACAAAAATCTAAGAAAAAATAAGAAACTGCCTGGGCTGTAAAGGCACCCTCTTGACCGTGGCTAGGTCTGCCTGGGGACTCTGTTAAGTCTCTGCCTTGGACCCAGGAACCCCATTCCAGCTCAGCCTAAGACTGTTCCAGTTCTGTCCTTGGTCAGCTCTGTTTGACTGGGCTCCTGGAGGGGTCCTGGACCTGGCTTATCACTTACCACACTGGAGGCTGTTAATCAACTCCAAGTCCCTTGTTCAGCCTCTGGAGGACTGCATATCATAGGTGAATGAACAGGAAATGTGGCCTGAGTAGAGTCCCCCTTGGCTCCTAGTCACCCCTGCCTTGCTCCTAGATAGAAATAGATTTCAAATCTCCCAATTAAACTGGTCTAATCATTAAAACTGCTTTCTATGACAATTTATGTCCTTTAAACAACACTATGAATTTACTGTTATTCTGTGTACTTGATCATGCATCTCTTTACTGTATTTGTAACATTCATATTCAAGTGTTCTCTGACTGTATTTAGGGAAACATTTCTCACATTTTTTGTATGGAGAATTTTTAAGATGTGATAAAATTAAATGTGGATATCATACACCTCCATCACTTTAACTTCCTAGACATATAAGCTACAAAATGCCTTTAAAACTAAGGACCAAAGCTTTGAAATTATCTGAGTAATACAGGACATGATAGTTTGCATTTAGCCATATTAGATAATAATTAAAAAGGAAGAAGGGGATTGGGCAAGTAGTATCAGCATGCATGCAGAACACCTCATTTTGAGAGAAATTACTTTTACACTTTACAAGATTTTAGACTCTAATTCCTAGTTTGATGGTTCCTAATTAAAAAAAAAAAAAAACAAAACTCTGAAATGAACTATTAAGAACATATAATCTGTTTCTATTTATATGCATAGGTGGTTCCCTTTGGGGATCTTGTCAAAGGAGGCTCTTGTAATAGAAACTGTGAAACTTCGAGGATTTTATTGGGTTTGAGTGGCAAGGTTTTGGTAGAAGGAGTGGCTTCTGTGAGAAGTGCTAGGAGCTTGCCCTGTGTCTACCAGAACTCATGCCAGCTGGCTGCCAGATGGATCCACTGAGGGCCAAGGACGAGCCCAGCAGCAACAGTGGTAGCACCTCTATGATAACATATTTAGAAGAGAGGAAAAGTGCTGCACAACTGCAGTTGGAAGAGAGGTCAATGATAAACACATACAAGGTGCATTTTTCCCCTGTTTTTGCAACAATGGTAAGTAACAATTAGAGCAGATTAAAGAAAAAAAAAAAGAAAAGAAAAAGGAAGAGTTTGGTATTTTAATCATTAGGACTTTTAAGAGAAGACTGTTGTTGCTTTTTTTTTTGTTTTTGTTTTTTTTTTACTTAGCACAGAAAAGCAAATGAAATTCAGAAGCCTCTCATTTACAGGAGGGGGCACTAGATTATCCACTAATTCTGGCACTAAACCCTGTATCTATGCAACACATATTGAATCTTAAAAATCAGAAGAATTGCTTCTCTCATTGTTCGAAAACAATGCCTTTCTTACTGACCCCTGAGACTAGTAACTGAAATTCTCTCTTCTGTTCTTTACTGAGAACCAACAACCTCTTCTATTCTGTGTATATTCTGTAGATTACTGGCATATCTAGACAATCAAGAGCAATGCCTCTGAGACATTAAAGTCAGCACCAAGCACCTCATTAAATCTGAGCTCTGGACATCACACATCTGCTTTACAGTTTGAACCACTGGAGAGCACACAATGTGGATATCAGATACCAAATGAATGAGCACCAGAGTTCTCCCCCTTTGTGCCACATAACTAACTTGCTGGAGTTACAGGTTAACATTCCTGTGTTTCAAACTGAAAAAACAGTCAGCGATATTCATGCACTCAAAAGCACGAATATTTGCACCGAGCAAGGATTCCTATTGTTAGAGCTGTGCTGCTTCCCATTCTAGACCTAGGCTGGTGTGACACTGAGCTGAGCCCTGCAGATAAACAGGAACTGATGTGTGTGTAAATAAAGGCTGGGCCAAACTCTCCTGATTTACAAGGGATCATGTTGAAAAGGATTCACCAAACTTTAGTATTGATATACTCTTGATTATTGAGTTTACATACGCTAAGATATCCAGAAAAAACAAGGACATAGTTTTTAAGTGTGTTTAATATATTTTAGAAAAATAAATATTATACAAAGAATTTTAAAAAGCAATTTGTGTCAAATCTTATGGAAAATGAGGCCAGGAATTTTTGTTCCTTAAGTTGAAGCATAAGCAAGTATAAGTGTAAAAATTATTTATAACAATTCTCAATACACAGGTGTGTGTAAAATCACAATTTATATAATTTTTTTTCAAAAACTAAATGTTGCTCTCAGAGATGAGAATATGCTTTGAGATACTGCATGGGTCTGACTGCTAGCCACCTGCT
>VXAX01004903.1:689599-776098 GCA_013399835.1 Leptocoma aspasia
TAGTATTTATTTTTAAATAAAATTAATGGAATTGCTTAATATATTGACTAATAAATATGAAAGCTTTGCTAGAGAACAAAAATGAAGTTTATAAAATTTATCAATATTCTGTGGTTTTAGAACGAAATATCTTACTACTCTAGGAAATTCTGGTACCCTAGTTGAACAGCCAGCTGATTATGCAAATTTTCCAGACTGGAGCAGATTTTAAGTGTCCCTTACAATAATGATTTTTATTTACTTTACCACATAAATAAAGTACTACTGCAAAAATTGAAGTTGGCAAAAGAAACCTTTGTTCATGACATTTGACTGGAAAGGGATATATTCTAAATTACACAGTAAAAAGACAATATCAGTTTTAAAATATCTTGTATTAGATTCTATTATCTCTTAAATTCTTATATGATGCCTTTACTGATATTAGTGGTAAGGAGATAATGTTATCTGAACACCTTGAGCAACTCTTCTGAAAAATATGAGTTGAGAAGTTTGCAAAAACTCAGATCTAATAACCAATAAAAGAGAGTAGGTCACTAATTCACATGCTAAAAATTAAGACTGACCTTTAAAGTATTGACTTATAAGAATGTAATTATTAGAAAGTCAGCCAGACACGGCCAGGTGAAAGCAAGCCCCCACAACTGTGCCAGTAATCTTTAGTGCCAACCCTTAATACCCACCCTAGCGCGACACACCAAACAAATGTTGGGCCTGCTGAGCTACAACACCACCTGATGATTTAATACTGTTTCAATTTTTTTAAAAATTTATTTTATCAAGATATACTAGGAAATACCTCATCAGGAAACATGAAAAGATTTGTGTTAACTGCTAATGCAGTTTTAAAGGCTGTATAAATATCAAGTATAATTTACATTTGTAAATGAACATCAATGTACAATTTTTTTTTTAGCTAAATAAGAATTCAACCCTNAAAAAAAAAGAAAAGAAAAAGGAAGAGTTTGGTATTTTAATCATTAGGACTTTTAAGAGAAGACTGTTGTTGCTTTTTTTTTTGTTTTTGTTTTTTTTTTACTTAGCACAGAAAAGCAAATGAAATTCAGAAGCCTCTCATTTACAGGAGGGGGCACTAGATTATCCACTAATTCTGGCACTAAACCCTGTATCTATGCAACACATATTGAATCTTAAAAATCAGAAGAATTGCTTCTCTCATTGTTCGAAAACAATGCCTTTCTTACTGACCCCTGAGACTAGTAACTGAAATTCTCTCTTCTGTTCTTTACTGAGAACCAACAACCTCTTCTATTCTGTGTATATTCTGTAGATTACTGGCATATCTAGACAATCAAGAGCAATGCCTCTGAGACATTAAAGTCAGCACCAAGCACCTCATTAAATCTGAGCTCTGGACATCACACATCTGCTTTACAGTTTGAACCACTGGAGAGCACACAATGTGGATATCAGATACCAAATGAATGAGCACCAGAGTTCTCCCCCTTTGTGCCACATAACTAACTTGCTGGAGTTACAGGTTAACATTCCTGTGTTTCAAACTGAAAAAACAGTCAGCGATATTCATGCACTCAAAAGCACGAATATTTGCACCGAGCAAGGATTCCTATTGTTAGAGCTGTGCTGCTTCCCATTCTAGACCTAGGCTGGTGTGACACTGAGCTGAGCCCTGCAGATAAACAGGAACTGATGTGTGTGTAAATAAAGGCTGGGCCAAACTCTCCTGATTTACAAGGGATCATGTTGAAAAGGATTCACCAAACTTTAGTATTGATATACTCTTGATTATTGAGTTTACATACGCTAAGATATCCAGAAAAAACAAGGACATAGTTTTTAAGTGTGTTTAATATATTTTAGAAAAATAAATATTATACAAAGAATTTTAAAAAGCAATTTGTGTCAAATCTTATGGAAAATGAGGCCAGGAATTTTTGTTCCTTAAGTTGAAGCATAAGCAAGTATAAGTGTAAAAATTATTTATAACAATTCTCAATACACAGGTGTGTGTAAAATCACAATTTATATAATTTTTTTTCAAAAACTAAATGTTGCTCTCAGAGATGAGAATATGCTTTGAGATACTGCATGGGTCTGACTGCTAGCCACCTGCTGTTTCCAGTAAATCAGCCAGTGAACAAACCATGACACAGCATTTTCATTTCTCCATGATTTGACAGCATGTATCTGAAATGAACATTTGTTATTTAACTTTAAAAAAAAAAGACATCACCCTCTCCATTAACAGAGGCTGTACAGAAGACTTAAGAGCAATAAATGTCTAAAAATATGGCTCAACAGGAAATTATGAAATAAGAAGAATGTATAAGATTGTCCACAATACTATAAAATCCCATAGTCTACTTTTTAATTGGGGGTAATTATTTTTATTTTAAAAAAAAGGTAGTTGATAATTGGAAATATTTCAAATTGATTTTGCTATATCAATCTTTGTTACTCAAAAAAACTCATTGTATTCAAAAGTCTTCAATTTACAGCTGAAAGAGACATAAAAATATTTTAAATAAATGTTTATTTCTTGGAAAATAAAAGTAATATTTTCATTGTCCTATAAGCAAATATAACTTGTTCTTTATCCTCATGTGTTTGCCTCTCCCTCTGCCACAAAAAATGAACCAAGTAGACCTGCTTAATAATGTTGGCTTTTACAATGAACACAAAATATTTATTATAGTATTTATTTTTAAATAAAATTAATGGAATTGCTTAATATATTGACTAATAAATATGAAAGCTTTGCTAGAGAACAAAAATGAAGTTTATAAAATTTATCAATATTCTGTGGTTTTAGAACGAAATATCTTACTACTCTAGGAAATTCTGGTACCCTAGTTGAACAGCCAGCTGATTATGCAAATTTCCCAGACTGGAGCAGATTTTAAGTGTCCCTTACAATAATGATTTTTATTTACTTTACCACATAAATAAAGTACTACTGCAAAAATTGAAGTTGGCAAAAGAAACCTTTGTTCATGACATTTGACTGGAAAGGGATATATTCTAAATTACACAGTAAAAAGACAATATCAGTTTTAAAATATCTTGTATTAGATTCTATTATCTCTTAAATTCTTATATGATGCCTTTACTGATATTAGTGGTAAGGAGATAATGTTATCTGAACACCTTGAGCAACTCTTCTGAAAAATATGAGTTGAGAAGTTTGCAAAAACTCAGATCTAATAACCAATAAAAGAGAGTAGGTCACTAATTCACATGCTAAAAATTAAGACTGACCTTTAAAGTATTGACTTATAAGAATGTAATTATTAGAAAGTCAGCCAGACACGGCCAGGTGAAAGCAAGCCCCCACAACTGTGCCAGTAATCTTTAGTGCCAACCCTTAATACCCACCCTAGCGCGACACACCAAACAAATGTTGGGCCTGCTGAGCTACAACACCACCTGATGATTTAATACTGTTTCAATTTTTTTAAAAATTTATTTTATCAAGATATACTAGGAAATACCTCATCAGGAAACATGAAAAGATTTGTGTTAACTGCTAATGCAGTTTTAAAGGCTGTATAAATATCAAGTATAATTTACATTTGTAAATGAACATCAATGTACAATTTTTTTTTTAGCTAAATAAGAATTCAACCCTGTTCAGAATCTTTATTAACCCTATCTGCAACTTATGAAAGTTGTGTGCTTGTATAAATGCAGGGCATATACTATAAAAACAATTTCCTTTTGCACACATAAAAGCATGTGCACACAAGGATACACTGTTCAAAATTTTTCTTGTGAATATTTATTTCATTTTTGTCTGCTTGATGTATTTAATCACTATTAGTTCTCTGACTAGGTATTCAGCCCTTATTTGATATTTACTCCTATGTCTTCTTTATTTAGCCTACATAATTTTGTACTTCTCTGAAGTAAATTTCACATGTTCAAGTTCACTTTGATTTATCAGCATTATTTTGAAGCATATTGCTGTGGTTTAAAAAGCCTGCAACACTTCAAATTGCCATTATTGATATTTAAGTATAATTCTTCTTCTACTGAGATATTGCAAAAATATTTAACATTACCGGGCCTAGATCTGATCCATTTAAGATGCAACACAACATGACTCACAGAGACTAACCAGTACATATTCTTTGTGTGCCCTTTCCCAATTAAGTACACCACATATTTACAGACCACACTGACTCTTTTTTCTGCTAGTTTGTAATAAAAAATTGGTTATTAAAAACAATTAAATTTTTTCATTCAGTAATTTTTCATCACTTACTCCATTATTTTTACATGGTTCAGAGCTAATTGTCTCTATTACAACTTCCCAGGTGTCCCTTTCCTTTGCCCTCTGTTGTTTTTGTTTCACTGAGGAACCAATGTTTCTTGTTTTCTCTTTTCTTGTAATGTAGTTACAAGCTCTCTCTATCATTGTCTTTTATATCCTTTGGTAATTGTAATTCACCAACTGTGATAGCCTTTCTTACTGTATTCTCAATAAATATTCTTAGTATATTATGCTTTTTTTCATTAGTCATGTGGTTCTTTTCTCACCTTTTGCAAAATTTTTTTCTGCTCTGTATATCTTTATGACTGCACCAGGAGTTTAAAGGTCTCTTACTATGATCTATATCTTTCTTTTGAAATAGGATAGCCTGTTATTATGTACTTGATATATTCACTTCCACTTACTGCCAGATCTCCTGTGGATTATATTAACCCCTTCTTTTTTGAAGTTGTTTTGGTAAATTTTTTAATCCCTGATGTCCTTCTTCTTAGTATTGATGTCTATTTACCAATAAAGAGTAATAAAATTCCATTCAAACTGCCTTAATTCTTCATATTTTTAGACAAATAACTTTTTTTTGCGTAAAAAAGAAACATTAGTATGCCATTCTGCTCTTTCAACCAATTTCCAGATAAATTAAATCCTCCTTTTCATCAAAGTCTTTTACATATATCTATCTTTCAGTTTTTCAGAATACAAAGAATGCCTTGCCCTTCTACTTCAACATTTAATGTCAGCAGCACAAGTATTTTCCTTTTTTATTAAATTCAGCTATGTATTAAAATATAATACCAAAGGATACATTATATCATTTTTATTTTTGCTTAGATCGATGCAAACAAAAATACATGCCTGATATTTTATACAGTACCTTCCTTTTTGTCTATTTGATTTAGCATTAAAAAAAAAAAACAATTTATCTGGCTAAATACTGTTCCGCCAATGGCATCTTAGTCTGAACTCTGATTTCTCTCAGGTTTAGTTGCAAACTTCAGTTCACACTGTTTGTCCCTAGATTTTTTTCATGGGAAAACACAAGTATATATTCTCTTGAATGACCCAGTTGGTTGTATCAAATGGTTTTCAATCTGAGCACCACAACAGATACTCCTGCCAGGAATTCTGAACCACTAAAGTTCAAACCTATGTCCCATGTTTCCAGGTGAACCCAAAGGAAAATCGGAGACCAGGAATACAGGATATGTTGCAAAGTAATCTGGACTCCACTGTGCAAACTGAACTAGGCTATTGAAACCACCAGGTTCATTTTCTACCCTTTTCTTGGATCAGCAAGCTTTGCACAAACTAAGAGGAAAAGTCATATTAAATAGATCAGACTTTTATTTAAATCAAGTTGCATCACGTTTAAACAGCAACACATACTTGAAATTACAAGTTTAACAATTTAAGTGTTATTTATATGGAATCTTTATAGAACAGAATAATAAAATGTGCTGCTCTGCTTCACAGTTTTGGGAAACCTGTGTTCCAAACTAGACGGAATGGCAACATTTCTGTAACACTCCAATTTATGTCTTTATATGCCTGATGCACAGAGTACAGTAATAAAAATAATTTCCAGCACATCTAGCGAAGCTGTGGTTTCATAGTTAGTGAAATTTTCAGTATAAACATAACTTTCAGCTACCTAGTTTAAATCTATTAACAGTTGGTGGAAGTTCTTGCTAGTAGATTCATTGTAATGCAAAGCTAAATGAAAAAAAAATACTCTAAGGACTGTTAGCCTTTGCTTCTGTCATCATCATCTCTCATTTCTCTCCCACAGGTGCTGAACTCTGCTTTAAATTGCATTCAACACTGCAGCAATTCCTTAATTCCACCTTATTACAGAATTCCCCTTTTATAATTAACTCTCTGGAAAGCAAGTACCTCAAAAAAAAAAAAAAACCCACAAAGATGCATGCCTTTTGGGATTGAATCTCATATTCTATATTTTACACAGGATTGGAAAGTTCAGTTAAAAAGTTGGAAACTTCAATTCAGAATTGTCTTGATTCTTTTCCTTGAAAGGCATAGTGTCAGTTCCTAAACAGAAAATAAGCCTTATTCAAACAGTCCTTCACCTTACCTTTAACTTCCCTTAGGACATTCAGGACAGCCCATTCTTACTCAGAAAATATAGATGATGGTTAAAGTTTGTCCTCTGACATAAAAAATAACGGGGAAAAGAATTTCTGCGGCAGTGCAATATATCCACATGAAAGATGTCAAAACCTGTGTTAAATGCTTCAGGAAGAAAGAGTATGTACTATGCAGTTGGTAATTTTTCTGCAGATTCAAAGCCACTAGTCTGGATGGTGACTCCACCACCTCCCTGGAGAATCTATTCCAATGCATGACCACCCTAAGAGTGAAATTTTGCATGACCTACTGTATGTAGAAAAAATAAACACACAGTAAATGTACATGACTGGTTTATTTTCATTTTTTACTGACTGGCCAGAAAGTTGTGGATTGTCACTAGTCACCTGCATATTGGATGGAACGTAATTATAAAAAAAATTGTTGCGACATTAATTTGATCTTGTGTTGCTCCTTAATATAGTGGAATTGCACTAGCAGATTCAAAGATTGCTTAATTGTTTGTTTTAGTCACTCGTTCATTTTAAAAGTGAGTTTGCACCCTAAATATCCTAATGTGGTATTCACAGGCAAACCAGATGGACATTCACAAAAAGCAGCATCAGTTTATGGAGTTTTGATTAGCCTGTAAACAGTAGCCATATAAATTATGTTTTATCTTATGTCAAAATTTATTAATGAATGCTAAGGATTTCATTAATGTATTCAAAATATTACACTTTTAGATATTGTAGCCTGAGACATAAAAGATGGAATTATGAATGCATGTAGTTTACTTAACGTGCAAAACATACTAAAATTTTTAATTCAGAATATAGAAATGAGAGTGATTTGGGATTATCCCTTTAGGGATCACTGTTCTTCCACAACATGCCACTTACCTTGCCAAATAAAGAAAACAAGGTAGAGACTCAGAACATGTGAGAAAAAAATGCAAAGTTTTAATTACTCTGGAATGGAACAATTATATGTTTTGCAGTTTAGTTGTTCTTTAGGGTTTGGGTTGGTTTTGATGCTTTTTCCCAGTCTTGTTTTGAGATTTATGCTATCCTAATACACTTTCCCTCACCATGCAGCTCACACAGCATAAAACTTCCTTACGAGTTCAGTCGCTGATGTTTCAGTCAAGACAAGGGCAATGTCTCCCTTAGTACTCCAACAATTGCCATCCTGAGACCACAGCAAATGACCACATCAAAACAGCTGCAGTGTTCTGCTGGGGTAAGCACACTGAAAGTGCTCCCTGTTAAATCATCAAGCCATCTTCCCACCTCTATTTTTTTCCCCAAATCTGCTGTAAGAGACTTCTGATTTTCTTTGCTACTTTTCTTTCTTTTTGTTACACTTTTTAAGTATTCATTAGCAAAATCCCCCAGGTCTAGACTATTATTTACCTGGTTTCTGCAAAGCAGAGTTACAAATAAACCACGCTGGAAGCACTCTGGCTGTTTCATCACGGGAGGATTAAAGTGACCCATGGAAGCACAAAAGCAGCAGTCAGTAAATCTTTGTCTAAGAGGGATTTGGGAAAACCAGAGTACTGTTCTTGCATATAAAGATTCAAGAGAACTGTTTTTCAATTTGTTTCTGAATGTTGATAAGCCTTTGTGAAATAATATAATCCTATCTCTGTTGAGGAGTATATATGTAAAAAGCCCATCCAATGTATAACTGCTCATTTGATAACTGCTGGTGAATATCTGTTTGACTCCAGATGAGAATAACTTCATGCATATTAAAAAGTACTATCAGAATAATGAAAACATGCAACTTCAGCGAAGGCTTACAAATGTTTCCACTTTTGCAATACTCTTGAATAGAGGAAGTGTTTGACATTAGGAACAGCTTCAGAAAAGTTTCCTCAAAAGAAGTGCTTTTAACCACCTTTTGCAACAGCAACAACCAAATGTTGTCCTCCTGACATTGTGTACATTAATCAAAATAAAATATTTCATACCATCACAAGAATGCATTAAATTAAGGATACAGTATAAAGAATAGAAAAGAAATCAAATAACTCTGTGAAGTTTCTGCACCTACTGTAAAGGGGGGGGAAAAAAAGTAGATCTTTGCATGGGTACTGTTATTCAACATACAAGTACCTGAGAAGACAACAGATCAGGATTTATTTTGACAATAAAGTTGTTTTGTTCCTTGAAGAAACAATATTCCCCTCCCTATGTGCCTCACTGTTCTCTTAAACTCTTGTGTTTCCTGCTCACTAACACAGAAAAAAAAACTTGGTTTTAACTTGTATCACTTTCTGGTGCAGTTCCTTTGTGACTGAGTAAATGCCTGAGCCAACACAGGGCAGAGGATGAGTCAGAAGTGGGGACATGGTTTTTATTCAAAAATGGCATCACTTTGGCTAGGTAAATTGTTCATTTGTACAATTGTACAATTGTTCATTTGTACATTTGTACAATGAGCCAAGGGGATTCTGTGCCTGCACCTGACTCCTGGTCTGATGCAAGTACATGCTGGAATTTAACAGATAGTTTTCTCACTGAGGCTTGACTCCGTTATGTAGCTGTAAATCCCATGTGCCAGATAAGCTTTAGCATTCAGTATTGTAGAGGAAGACAGAAGAAATCATGTCTCTGGCCATGTACATATCCCTGTAAGACGAATGGGACAACTTGAGCCTGAGGAAGGAAGATCTTCAAGCCATGAGCTAGGATTGGCCATATCAGCCAGCCTGCTCAGGAGAAAGGTCATACCACTGCTTATCCAAAAGGAAGAAAGGGAATGCAGGAGATGTTTGGACCTCAGACAGATAATTGGTAATAATAAATACTTGTCTGTTGATTCTGACTGAAAGCAATTATTTCTAAATTAGGAAAAAATGGAAAAGCTTTTCCTCCCATGAGGACAGTCAGGAAATTAAGAAGGTTGTCCACATAGGTTGTTAAGAATCCATGTTTGGATAAAGGGCTGAGCAAAGTTGCTTCACCTAAAAGCTGAGTCTGCTTTCAGCAGTACATTGGACAAGTGAGCTCCCGAGCTGCCTTCCATGATGAGCTATCCTGCTGATAAAGTTTTGTCATTCTGGCTTGTCTTTCCTTACAACCTGGTTATGTGGACACATACCTAACATATTGGATTCCACGATTAAACTCTGGATTTACACCTTTGGTGGATTTCTACTTCCATGGATATGACAATATCTAGAAATCACATTCTCCTTTTACTAAAGACTAAATTGAAATGCCACAAAATAACTCTTATAAGAAGCATAGACTTCAAGGTCTCTACTCTTAAGTGACAGATTTTCACCATGTAACTCACATTTGTATGTGTCTGTTCTGGCTGCAAAGTTTGAGGCAAATTTTTGACTTCACTTTGAACTAAAACCTGAGAAATGAATGCAGAAAACAGGGTATTCACTGTGGAAGGGCCTTTTATTTCTTCAGAAACATACAAGAACAAATAGTACAAAATAAAGTAAGAGAAGCCTCCACCTCTACTGTTAAACATATGATTTGATATCTTACTCCTCTCTTACATTCAAATCTTCCTCATGTTTCAGTAAGAATTTGAAGGTACCAGATGTAAAGCCAATTTCAAAGCCCTTTTCAGATGATGATTGCCAGATAGAACCACACAATAGAGCAATGAAAAACATGTCATTAACCTCCACAGTCACTGTAACAAATTCCCCTCCTAAACACCGTCATTGTGCCTGAACCCTACACATTACAGAATGCATTGAGCTTCTTGGAGGGTTCCAAACGACCTCATGGAAATGCCGCAGGTGAAGTGCTGAATCACCAAGCAAAAAAGTAAATCACAGAAGCAAACAGTAAGGGACAGAAGTGATTTCTATGGAAAGCTTTTGTTTCCAAAAAAGCAAAGCACTTCATTTTTGTTCTCAGTCCTTCAGAAAACGATAAAAGCGGTAACACACAATGGATGGATTATCAAAGGCTAAAACCAGATAATATTTTTAGCATTGGTGTTCCTCCTATTCCTGATTTTCCACTGTCCCTGTTCCACAGTTAAGCATTATCTCTGTTGCCTCTTGTTCCCTGCTTTAGAAGAAGAAAAGGATTTAGGCACTCCAAAACTTGGCTGCTTTTTGAAGTGACTTTTTTATTGGTTTTGTTTTGTTTTGTTTGTTGGGGTTTTTCATTTGTTTTGGGGTTTTTTTTGCCATTAAATCCAGTAAACATTAGTTCTATCCACTATTAGTAAACAAATACTCTGATAATTACAGTTTTTTATCACTGCACCTTGTTTGCTCTATTAATTGAATAAAATTTTCTACCTTATTTGCCTACAACCACAACATTCTTCTGAAATCATTTTTCCTATGATAAGCAGTATCAATTTTGCTACTATTATTTAAATTTAAATTCAACTGTTATCAGATTACAAACTTTCTCATTTGGGGCTTTTAGCATACTCATTAAAATCATATTACTCATAAACCTTACCTTCCTGAGTCCTTCCTCTGAGCATTAAACACAGATTTAAAAACTTTGTATCAGTGAGAAAACAGTACTAATTATCTAAAGCAGTGTCAACATTCTTCATTACTAAAAAGAGACCTGTTATACTTGTCACTTTCTAATTTGAAGTAATTTTTCAAGAAAATAAATGCTGGGCCTAAGGTGGGATTTTTTTTCCTCCTGTTTTAATCTCATATGAGAAACTCTGTTTCTTGCCTTGTCTGTTTTGTTTTTTTTCCTTCAACATATTATTACTTTCACTGGTACCAATATTAATTAGGAGTGATTTTCTATCCCTATTTACGTCAGGCAGAGGTTTTCCTCTGTAGCCTTTGATATGAGCATCATTTAATCAAGTACATTGACTGAAAATAAATCTATCCTGTTCAGGCACTGGATAAATAAAATAACCACTTTTTAAAAAAGATCTGATTGAGAATCTGTTTTATTAATGCATGTTTCTGTTGAAGGTTAATTATCATAACAGTACACTTAATTTTTAAATGCCTCCTAAAGGCTAATTTTTATTGTAACCAAACTGGCAATAAAAGTGACCATGTACCTATCTAACATGGATAACTGCATTTTCCTCACAAAAAAAAAGAAAAAAAACCAGTTCCAGATAATACCTTTTTCCATAACAGATATTATCTACCTGCTCACCCTCACTTTAATTACCACTTGTTAGTATATTCTTCACTAATAGTTCTTACAGGTCCTATTTATCATTTTGTTTTTCATAGCACTAGTAAAATGGGATTAAGAGTCAGAAAATGCTAATTAACAACCAAGCTCTCCAAATATGGAGGAAGAACAGCTGTCAACGTGTGGATTGGTTTGGCATGGACTGGTTTTTGGTAGAGAAAAAGGAACATTTCCCTAGGTCTTATTTACTTTCAGTTTTTTGTTTTGCTGAAAAAAAAATGGGGAAAATAACTTCCTCAGACTAGTAATTTTCCTTCAGTTTCACTTCCAAAATTTAAGAAATGCCATAATTCAACTCAAGCTGGCAAATGTTAGAATAAGCAACACATCAACAAGAACCCTGAAGGGCATCTACACAACTTTTTACTGCTATTTAAATGAAAATAGCCTATCAAGATTTTCTTGAAAGAAAAGGCTGACATATCTGAAATATTAAAACAACTGACTACAAAACTACAGAAATTTAGCACTTCATAAAGAATTTCAAGTCTTGTCTCATGGATGACCCCAGCCTATCCACTTGATGCACAAATTGGCTCTTTATTTCAGTTAGGAACAAAAAGTAGAGATTTTTTTTTTACACAGCAGATGTGCAGAAGAAAAGTTTGAGGGTTTTTTTAAAATAAATAGGTGAAATATTCGTATTAAGCACCAGATTTTATAAGACATCATTGTATAATAATACTTATTATCCACATCAACCAGTAAGTTTTTAGTCATTTTGAAAATTAGGTAAGATTTTTTTCCAGAATGAAAGATAAAGAACCTGGGTTTAGTTTTAGATTAGCTATAGTCTAAGGGCATATATAGTATATCCACTCTAAATCTAATTAACAAATTGCTGTTAATTAAGCTTACCAAAGTTGTTCTTTCCAACATGTGGGGGGGATACTTTTCCGTAATTGAACACATCAGTCCAATTTAGGGAATATAAATGACAAGCTAAAAAAAGAATATGCTCTCCATCTGTTTCTCTACATGAGCAATTATTAAATTAGCATTGTAAATTTTTATGTTTTGTAAACAGATAATGGGAATTTCCATATATAAAGTAATCTTATTATATCATTTGATTACAGCCTTGTATTTATAGAACAATAAATGAAATCATTATTTGAAGCTCATAAATGAATAAATAAAACACATTCATGAAAAATCAAATGCACATTTAGCTATTCAACTGATTCATAATGTCTGTATGTCATTGGTGTTACCTCACTAATTATTATAAATTATTATCTAAATTTTATTTTAGATGACAGCTAGTTCAAAAGATTTCAGTTTAAGAGCTTGAAAAACTCAACAGCAATTAAGTAATATTCTAATACAGGTAATTAGCTATGTAGGTGGCAGTATAAATTAACTCAAATTAGAAAACACTGTTTGCTAAATCTTGGAGTATAGACTTTTATTACACTCAGAAGCAGTAAAAATACATTACTTATAAGCAACACTTATAGAAACCTAGTCTGATGCTTTTAAAACAATATCATTATATAATTTTAGATCTTTCCTTATTATAAAATCAAACCATTTTATTTGGCCGCTGTTACATTTGGAGGGAGTTTATACTGATATGAAGAAAACAAGACTCTACTGACCTTAATGTATCTAGCCAACCACTTATATCACCTGCTGCTCACATTCCTCTGTCATAGAGAACCTCCAGAAAGCCAGTTAAGAGATCAAATTTTACTGGAGACTGTAACTGTGATTTATGGGTTTGTATACAACTCCTTTTCTGTGAATCAACAGCATATTTAAACCAATAAAACAAACACAAGGATTTGTCATATTGACATGCTTCTTGAGTAGTGTGATGCTGTATTATCATAAAACTATCAGACCAGAAAGCTACTGAACGTATAATTTATTTTTCCTATTTAACAAAATCTGGTATTGAAAGAGGTTATTTACTATTTTATTTCTTGTGCTTGTGTTACAACATCTACATAACACATCTACACTGAGATCAGGAATTGCAGAAGTCAGACTAGCAAAACATATTGTTACTACTGCTAAGTCAGCAAACAAAAAACCAGTCATAAAACCTCCTTAAAGGTGCTATATTTGGAGTAAAACCAGAGCCAAAAAGTACTGTGACTACTCAGCTAAGGGTGTTTCATCTCACAGATCAGGAAGGATATTTCTAGGAAAGTGTATCACCAACCATACTCACATTATTTAGAGACCATGCATACAGTTCTCTGTACAGGAGCTCCTCCAGAGACAACCCATGGCCAGCAGGTGTGGCCAGTGCTAATTTCCCCCAGCTCTGTGCTGAAAGCCCCCATGCCATTCACTTTCTGACATTATGAAACTCTCTGAAGGCTTCACCAGTCCTTACCAGTACACCAGTCCATTCCATTCTGTTTCTAAATATATACATTTTTAATATAATAATGGTTAAATGGTTAGACACATAGACAATGAGGCAAAGGAGTCTACAGTGCCCTTCGTCTTGGTGCTACATGTTCAGAATATATTTAAAAACTGTTTTACAGCTGCAATTGGAATATCAACATTTATGCCATGGTCACAATTATTACTGTGGGGGATTTTTTTTAGCAAGACTACATATTCACAAAAGGAAAAGTAACAAGAAGTTGTATTTTCACATTCCATCATCTTTTTTATCACATAAAAATTGCAGTATTTGACTTACCCTATTGTAGGTGGTTCAGAACCTTCTATTTCCAAATAATCATATTTTTCTTCCATTTGGAAATCTGTAAATATGAGTGAGATAGTATCACCAGGCTCTGCCACAATTGTCCATGTGCAATCCGCATTATTATGATATTCATTAGGAAAGTTGGGGCTCGAGATGATTCCACTTGATCCTCTCATAGTTCCTCCACAAGCATCCTCAGCTGTAAAAAAAAAAATACAAAACCAAAAGAAATTAAAATCAGCCCTTAAAAATATATACTTTCTTGCTGAGAATAAAAATTCATTATTGTTTAGGTGACCAATAGCTTAAGACTTTTTAACATGTTTGACTTGGAATGCTGCTCCAAAATTAAGGTGTTAAAAAAGTAATTTCTTCAAGTTACAATTACTAAAGGATTATTATACTTGTGCCAGCATGTATTTTTATAATCTACTATTTATAAATAATTTTAAATCTGGATTAGCATTGTTTCAGTCACTTAACAATAGCATGCAAAAATGTCATTATTTCCTCTTTTGCATTAACGAAAAATGTTTTCATAAATCAAGTGGAGTTTAAACCCTATCTTAAATCCCTGTTTT
Organism: Leptocoma aspasia; assembly: GCA_013399835.1. Classification (NCBI taxonomy): domain Eukaryota; kingdom Metazoa; phylum Chordata; class Aves; order Passeriformes; family Nectariniidae; genus Leptocoma; species Leptocoma aspasia. The sequence continues at coordinate 704,369 of VXAX01004903.1, forward strand.
AAACAGCCTGAAACGTGATGTGCAGCAGTCACATTATACTGAGAAAAGAAGCATGAGAATCTTACCCATTATATACTAATTGTATTGCCATATTTTATTTTAGTGAGTATCTAGTCATTAGGTATATTCTTGAGAAATCATTTTCTCATTTTCAAACAGCTGATCAGTTTTCCAACCAAAGCCATTCATGAGTGATTTCTTAATGTCAGATGCAAGGTGGTTTCAAATAAATACGGTACATCAGAGTAATAAATTTCAATAGATCAAATATTTAAAATTTCACCATAGGAATACATTTTTCATGTCATATGAAACTAAACTGTGAAACTATTTGACCAATTATCACAATGATTTTTTATTTTTTGATGGTGACTCTAAAACCAAAATTACTTTATATTTTAGAATGTGATCTTATGCTGGATATACCAGACAAACATTGGATATTCACAAAATCAGTTCTAAAAGAACTTATTCTATGATGAAACAATTCTCAAATGACTGATGTTCTATATCTTTATTAATAGTATATATATATATGCCTAATAACTCAAAAATTACTTTTGAGAATCTTATGTTAAAATTATTTCTGTGAGCTAATAAAATTGGAAATTTAGTGCTTTTTCGTTCAAAAATTGAAATATCTTTCAAAAAACTTGAAGGGAAATACCATATTGCATTACTTATTCAGGTTATTACCCAAATGTTTGAAGCATATTTGAAGAGTAATTCTTGTTTCTGCTCAGAGTGCTAGCATGTGTACAACTTGCTCCAGCATCTGAAAACCCAGTCAATACTGATGAAAAATTAATGATAAAGATAGCAAAAAACCCCAACTTTAAGGAGTATAGGATCACAGAACAAAAAGTTTAAAGAATTCTGACACACATAATGGCTCACTTTTAACAGAAAGAAAAAAATTCATGACTCTATTACAGCAGTTTTGAAGTTTAAAATACCAAGTTTTGTCTCTTAAAAATTCTGCTAAATTATGCCATGGCCAGATTAAAAAAAAGAAAAAAAATTAAAAACAACTCTAAAATTTCTTCTTATTAATTAGCTAGAGCACTTTGAATCCACTAAATATAATAAAACAAGCAACCTCATCACATCACAGGTTCTGGCCCTATACTGTGAAAGGAATAATAAATATATATATAAATAATAAGTATATAATGTTTTCATGTATTACAGATGTTCAGAAAAATAATTTTAAACTGCAAGTTTACAGTAGCAAACTTTCCTACTGTATTGCAGAGCTCATGTTTTACTTTTCATAAATGAATTACAGAGAAACATATCTTAGTTCCTAGAAACATAACAAACTGTTTACTAACAATGGTGCTATAGTATACATATATATATATATAGACTTAAATATATAGACTTAAAAAGCTGGTGCAGCACTGTTTAAAAATATAAACAGTGTCAATGAGTGTGCCCTTTATTCTGAGCCACAGCTATTCAGGGATTTTTCCAAAGCGTAATTTTGCTGCCATCAGCAAAACGGCCCAAACAAATCATCGTGGTTTTTATTCTGATTCATGTAGCAAATTTGCTATGAATACAATTAATATTATCTACATTGAAGTGTTGCATATGTAACCAGAAGCACACTGGATATCATCTTGGTGTATTGCAAGCATTAGAACAATAAATAACAGAATTACTGTACTGTGATTTTATTTTCCTCCACATACTTGCTTGGTTCAAGTCTTGCAATCAGATACCCATAGGTAAAAGCTTCCATCTGTGAGAAGACTGAAAAACATAATGCCCATGCAAATGTTTGGTGCCTTAAGTTGTGAAGACAGTGTAAAAAAAGATTTGATCTTCAAGTAAATTGACAAACACTGTTGACAGGAGTTCTACCAGTAACTTCATGGTGCACAAGACCCTGACAAATAAAGAAAATGTAGTAATTGCATCTTGTGCAACCTGCTTTTAGCACCCCTATTTCTATCACAATTGAAGCAGTGTAATTTCTTAAATGTCAGCTATTAAATGTTGCAAATAAAAGAATAACTGGTGTGGGAACATTTAGGAAGAGTAACGGTGACTGATCTGTAATGTGCAATAAGCCCAGTAAGGAGAGGTGAACAAGGAAGAGAGGAAAGATAAGCTTAGCTGTGATTTTGGTACAGATCCAGGATAATCCCTTTCCCTGCTTTTCTGTAACTTTCTGAATTACCTCTAACAAGCTACCAAGGTCAGAGTCCTCGAAGACATTTAAGTGCCTAACCCCCTTTTTCCATGAGAAAAGACAGGCCCATTCATGGGATTGTCTTTGCTCAAGGACCACAGTGTACTTGGTGGCTAAAGCAGCAGGATGGGGAAACCCAGTGTGCGCCTCAAGGACATTTAATCTTGGGGAAAAAATAATCTCTGGTGCAAGTTTTATGTTGCAGGAAGCAATGTAATAGCAGGAATAGCAGGAATAGCATGAACCAATGAAGAGTGAATTTTGTGAGGAGCAAGGACAGTGTGGCAGTGACCTGGGTCTGGCTGGTGTTGGTGCCCAGTCATCAAGTGTGCTGCTTCTCCTGTCATAGGCACCCATCCTGAAGGATGGATCCCAAATCCTGGCCTATTTTTGAACATCTGGAGGGGAGGATGAAGTCCCTGAAATGGGAAAATGATATCTGTCTGTGAAAGGATGGAAGATAGTAGTTAATGAGAAAGTATTTATCTGCTTGGTTATTAAGAGGGTTTAAGGATGTAGTTACCTTGTATGTGTATGTGCTGCATGTTTCCACACCCAATACACATGACGATCACTGCAATCAAAATGTAGTAGCTAACAGCACTAAAGCACCTAAATGCCTTGAAAGAATTGTGTGCATCCCTATCCTTTTAATTTTCAGTTATCAAATATGAAGAAAAACATTCACAGAAATTATAAGACAACACTTAAGACTTGATAGAGTCTGACATTGTTCAATTACAAATACATAGCTAATACTGATATTTTTTTAAAATGTACTTTTAAAATTCATACTCCATACTTTCAAATGAAATTGATTTGGTCATGTACGGGGAAATTCTATCCAATAACAATCTTGCAAATGTGATATGAAGGCATAAATGCAAAAAATACGCTTACTGCCAAGATGTCATTTTTCCTAACATATTTCTCTGATCTTAACCATATGCTGAAAGGGGAAGATTTTTCGAAGTGATATGCAAGAGGGGACTTGGCATTAAAAAGCTTTTCAAGGTATTATGAATTCAAATTAAGATCTCTGTTTGAATATGCATAAGGGCTCTTTTGCAGAGGGAGTATCACTGATATTATGATGAGTGATGATTATGAAACTAATGTTTTGGGGGTTTGGTTTTTGTTTTTCTTTTTGTGGGCATAGATTGTTTCTATTTATGTTCATAGACACCTGTAGTGTTTTCTCTCTCATCTTTTTTTTTCCTTTTATAATCTTCTGATTAAATGCCCATAAAAAAAAAAAAGTGAAATGTGTACATGTTCAAATAATCTCCACTGAAATCTGATTTCATAAAAAATTATCTTTTTTTTTCTTCCTGGTTTGCTATTCACTGTTCATTTTTTCATAATAAATTTTTAAAATATATTTCTCTAGTTACGTCTTATTTAATTTTCTACTTATTTTTGTAGCTTTCAGTGATATTCACAATAATGTTACATAAATATTGAACCGTAAATGTCAGTAAAATGGATGATCAAAGACAGGCAAAGTCATCAGTGATTTATACGACATGCAAATTTGTGGATTTCATTGAGAATTCAATGAGATTGCATGGTAGATCAAGCCTTAATCTGGTACACAATGTATCACATCTTCTTATCTATCTAGATATTTATAGCAAACTAAACAGTTAAATTTTCTGCACATCCTATACTGCCTTCACAAAACCCCCCAGTTTCGATTTAGTTTCTTATTCTTTTTCTTCATTGGCTGTGCTACAATCAGCAGAATAGAAACTATTCTGAAGTGAAAAGCACCTTAAAAAGTTAGAGTCAGTTTTAAAGTGTATACTATTATAGTCTGGTTATGAAACTCGCTAATGAGCACAGTAATAGATTACATAGGCACAAAAATGTCTTTAGGAATCTCTATAGGCAATGCCAGTTCCCTCTGCTTCCTCCTTTGCACAAACAACTCTTACTCCTTTTGTTTCCTGCCCACTTTTCTTGGAGAGTCTGTATATGTCTATTGCAGAACTCCAGCAGTGCCGACTGTTCTGCTACGGCTCTGTGATTTTAATAATGCCATTGATCTCTGATCACTTGTGAAGCTGCAATTCTTGGGCTTCCCATGCCACATTTGCTTGCATACAGACACTTGAGAGCTGTTTCTGGTCACCCCACCTCATCAAAAAGAATGCAAGAAAATCCCTCATCAGTCTGTTCTGTGTGCACTCTGCCTGATCCTCTGTTCCTCAATAAATCTTCAAGCTTTGGTAACCAACCACAAAAACCCAGTGGACCTTAGGTTAGCAAGATCTTGCTCCGCTAAATAAAAACTAGCTTTTCAATTTGGTCTCAATAATGTAATCTTTAGAGTCAGAGATTAAAAGAATGGATCTGTGCAGTATAGAGATCAGTGTCTCTAGTATAATGCATATTATATTTATTTTATATAATATTCTTATACATTCTAGAAACTCCAAAATATAATGCAAGATAGATATATAAATATATAATGTCTGAGAAACATACATGTGTTGACTTTTTCTACAAATCTATAGCAATGAAAAAATTTCAGCCTGTCCTCATAATTTACGCACAAAGAATAACCTTACAGATTTCAGAAATAGAAATATAAAGATTGCAAAACATCCACCAAAATCTTTCCACCACCTGAAAATCTTTCAGGATACCTTTGCAGAAGACTTTTCATCTTTGACTTACATAAAGTTCATCCAGCTTTTGAGTAGAGGGACATAAAACAGTTCTTGAGGACAAATGGAAGTCTAATTTTCTCTATTGATTTGTAAAACCTACAGATTTTAAATTCCAAATAAACCCAGTGATGACTATAAATTGACATGATTCACATCCTCAAATCTCTCACTTTGCACTTTTGTGCTGTATACCAGTAAAATTTATACAGATTTGACAGCCAGGAAAAAAAAAAAAATAATCAAATAATGCATCTGTAGCTAAGGAGGTGAGTAGCTTAAATGGTGCTTGAAAACTGGCTAAATGGAATAAATTGCCTTGCCACCTCCCACTGCTGAGATAGAACCACAAAAACTACCTGTGCCAGGGCAAATCACTACAGTTCCACAGAGCCCGTGCCTGCCCGGAGGCCTGCATGGGGCAGCACGGGGTGACCCGTGAGGAAGGCGGCTGCGCCCTGCCCACGCCCGGCACAGCCCGACCGGCACTGTGGCCTGGCCGTGCTGAGGGCAGCGGGCCACCAAGGGACCAAGGGCAGCAGCTGCCCTTGGTCCAAGGGGCAAGGCAGCCAAGGGCAGCAGGGGCAGCAGGAGAGGCTCAGAGGGGCACCAAGGGCAGCAGGGGATGCTCAGCAGGGCACCAAGGGCACCAAGGGAAGCAGGGGAGGCACCAAGGGTACCAAGGGCAGCAGGGGAAGCACAGTGGGGCACCAAGGGCAGTAGGGGAGGCACCAAGGGACCAAGGGCAGTAGGGGAGGCACAGTGGGGCACCAAGGGCATCAGGGGAGGCTCAGAGGGGCACCAAGGGCACCAAGGGCAGCAGGGGAGGCTCAGAGGGGCACCAAGGGCACCAAGGGCAGCAGGGGATNCAAGGGCAGCAGGGGAGGCACCAAGGGCACCAAGGGCAGCAGGGGATGCTCAGCAGGGCACCAAGGGCACCAAGGGCAGTAGGGGAGGCACCAAGGGCACCAAAGGCAGCAGGGGCATGAAGGGCACGAGGGGCAGCAGGGGAGGACGCGATTCAGTGAGGACACAGTGAAGGATGAGGGACAATGGGGAGCCATGGGCCTCGCCACTGGTCGATGGCAGCTGAAGGTGAGGTGCAGCAGGAGTGAGGGGAAGGAAGAGATGGAGCCCAGGTGAAAGCAGAGGAAATCTCTGTTCTCTAATGCTCTAAAATCTTGTCTTGTTTTGGTGGTTTGTTTTTTTTTTTTCTGCAAGTCCTGAATGAGTAACTAAATGTTTATGTTACCTGTCAGTAAATTAAAATTCAGTGATACCCTCAGATTTGCCCCTTTTTTCTGCAAGCGAACTTCATGTTGTAGATGTGATTTAGGCAAGTAGGACCCTCCTGTACTGATAAAAAAAGCAACTGTTTTCTAGTAAATGGTGCACAGAGGTCTCATTTATTGTTGTTTATTCTATAAAGAAGGAAGGAAACATTTAAACACAAGTAAAATCTTGGAGCATAAAGCCAATACTTTGTCTTTTTTACAAAACAAGACAAAACAAAACAAAACATCCAAAAATGAACAAAAAAACCAAATGAAACGAAACGAAACCAATCAAAACAAAACAAAACAAAACAAAACAAAACAAAACAAACAAACAAACCAAAAAACCAAACCAAAAAAAACCCCAAAAAATCAAGTGATGCAGCCTTCTGAACTCTTACCTATACATTTGGTTAAAAAACATAAGTAGATTTTTTTTTTTTTNGTCTTGTTTTGGTGGTTTGTTTTTTTTTTTTCTGCAAGTCCTGAATGAGTAACTAAATGTTTATGTTACCTGTCAGTAAATTAAAATTCAGTGATACCCTCAGATTTGCCCCTTTTTTCTGCAAGCGAACTTCATGTTGTAGATGTGATTTAGGCAAGTAGGACCCTCCTGTACTGATAAAAAAAGCAACTGTTTTCTAGTAAATGGTGCACAGAGGTCTCATTTATTGTTGTTTATTCTATAAAGAAGGAAGGAAACATTTAAACACAAGTAAAATCTTGGAGCATAAAGCCAATACTTTGTCTTTTTTACAAAACAAGACAAAACAAAACAAAACATCCAAAAATGAACAAAAAAACCAAATGAAACGAAACGAAACCAATCAAAACAAAACAAAACAAAACAAAACAAAACAAAACAAACAAACAAACCAAAAAACCAAACCAAAAAAAACCCCAAAAAATCAAGTGATGCAGCCTTCTGAACTCTTACCTATACATTTGGTTAAAAAACATAAGTAGATTTTTTTTTTTTTTAATTCTCTGTTTTAGTACACCAGGACTTGAAATTGATGGATAACATCACAAAATTTTTTAAACAAAAATAACCAGTCTATATATCAGTTAACCACGCCTTTACTGCTGTCTTCCAACAAAAAAATAAATTACATCTTTTTCTCACATAAAAATGAACTTTGGGAAAGGATTAGTGCTTTTATTGCTTATAAGCCAAGTTAATTTAAAATATTTGGACAGGATTTGTATGAATATAAGGACAACAGAAAAATATGTTAAGATTTCGTGATGATCAAACTGTTTCCTATTGGTTTGTGAAACAATAAAGCTTAGAAGCTCTGCAGTGTTAAGATACTCATTTAGATTTCATGGTTCTCAAGCCTGATATTTACTGTTTGAGTTGCTGAGGGGCAGAAGGCATAGGAGTAAATTCATTAAAAATGGAATTCAGAGGAAAGCAGAAATTACTTAAATTGATTGCTTCAACAAAGTAAAGGAAAAAAAAAATACCTAGAAGTAAATACATCAATTCATCAACTTGAAATTCAACTATTTTTTCTTTCTCATTATTTTTAATATCTACAAGGAAGAATGGTTTTTATTATGATTTATAAATATAATTTTGTCTTCAAAATTTATCTTTAAACCAAGCATGAAAAATGTGAAAAGATGATAAATAACATAATACCTGAGATTTTAGAAATTACTTGGGATCTTGTGGATTTTGTTGGGGTTTTTTTTATTTCTCAAGAGAGAAACTACATCAAAGTATGACCTTGGCAGTGGCTGATTTTTACATTTGGTTTTGCAGTTTTGCCTCTGAACCACAAAGAAATTATAATTAAATTATTGTAATGGAGACACTGTTCTATTAAAAACAAACGTTTATGGAAATTTATAAAATATTGACAATGTTGTGTTTTAACCCAGCTGGCAACAAAGCACCACACATGCACTCACTCCAAATGAGCAACAAAGTATTTGAAGTGGCACTTGTTTTATTTATCTGTTGATATTTTACCATATAAAAGAAGGGGAGTTTTCTGTTCTGTTAAAATCATGGTGGGAGAGTCAGGAAGAAGGCTGAATCCTAAGCAGAGTGTTATCTGACAGACACTGCCTGCAGAGAAGAAGCGTTAGCACTTCCTTTGGGATCAGTGTACACCTCTTAGTCTGAAGGACCTTCTCGGAAGAAGAGCGTAGCAGGCAGGATGTGAAAGCCACCAAGAGAAAAGCTTGCACAAATGAAGACTGTGCTGGGTTAATGTGGCAAGGTTTTGGTATCAGGGGGCTGCAGGAGTGGCCTCTGTAGGCGTCAGGGGCTGCCCCCATGGAGCCAGTTCCAGGATGCTCCAAGATGGAGCTCCACCACTGACTAAAGCTGAGGCAATTAGCAACATTGGTGGTGCCTCTGTGGTAACATGTTTTAGAAGAGGGAAAAATGCTGTGCAGCAGCAGAAAGAGGGAGAGAGACACACACAGAGAGAGACAGAGGTCTAAGAAAAGTGAGAGACGCAAACTTGAAGACACCAAGTCCAGTGAAGAAGAAGGTACTATAGGCTACAGGTGCAGAAGTCCTCCTGTAGCTGGTGAAGAAGACCATGGTGATGCAGGCTATGTCCTGGGAGCTTATGTTTGCCTGGAGAGGCTCTGGAACTTAGAGCCTCAGACATTTTTAAAAGCTTATGAGCTGCATAAGACTCAGAGAAAATATAACTGCCTTTAAAGTCAGACTCGAGAGGTGTATTGGATTTGATAACCTCTTGTCATCCCCAAATAAGTTCTCCTATCATTCAATATAGTTCTCCTATGATAGCTTAGAGATAGAAAAGAAAAATAACATCCAAGCAAACTGAAAAACTAAAATTGTGAAAAACTTGTATTGTTTGAATTCACTTACTATTTTTTAAATTTTCTTGCACATTGTCTAGTAGAACCCCTAGAGCAAGATCAGGGGAAAAAAGAATACTTCCTTTGTTTTATTGTCAACTCTCTTGACCTGATTAAAAGTTGTATTTTTTTTCCTCAGAACAGGTGCACTGTTTTAAGTTTTCTACCATTCAGTGGAGAATGGATTTCAAGGCGTACAACTTCAGTCATTTTTATCTTGGCTTTAAAAATGTTGGAATGAGATCACTTCAGTGTCTAAACCACCAAGCAAGATTTCCTACTAATTTTCTATATTGCATTCAGTATAAGACTTTAGAGCCATAAAAGGCTATCATAACTTTCATTGTCTAGTCCGTTGAACTTTCTGGCCTAATGACAACTGGATTACAAGGAGCATGCAGCTTAAAATAATTTACTTTTATGAACTGAAGAAAAATGGAAACGTTCATCAAAATTTCTTCCTAAAATGTGCAATTCCATATGCTTATTTTTGTAAAATCTCTCAACAATCTCTTATCAAGCACAGTGCAAAACAAGAAGCACAATTTCTGTGGTGCTCTTATCAAGCACAGTGCAAAAGAAGAAGCACAAATTGTGGCATATTTGTGATCTCTTTACTTCTGTAATGTTATATTTCTACAAGAATTTGTGGTTTATTGCATAATAAAATGCCTAAATGATGACAAAATGTTTTCAAGATTTCAGAGTCAAGATTTCTGTAGCTGCTTAATTATGCAGAGACTTTAGAATTCAGGAGTCCTGAATGTGAACTGTGACTACTGTTTCACCAGAAGAGCGGAGCAGGACTTAACCTCTTCTGAAGACATTTTCTCAGCCAATTTATGACTGCTTTGGCAGCTCTGTTACCTTATTTGCCAAAATTTATCAAACTTAAATTAATTCTGCTTGCATTTGAAAAGTTCACAGAGACTTTCAAATTTGGAAAGCTAAAATCAGATCTGGAAGGAAAAGATTTTTACACCACAGAAGCATTTAGAAATAGGAGTTTCAGTGTTCTGCTTGAGTGATGAACAGAGTTTTTCAAGTAGAAGTTGAATATATCTTCTTCACTTTAGCCAGTAACACTCTCATAGACAAACTGATAAAGTAAGGGGTAGATGAGGAGTCTGTGATGTGGGTTGAAAAATGACTGAAGTGCTGGGAGGTGAAATGCATGAAGGGTGGTGAAATGCAAGAAGCAGTATAAAGTCCAGACAGAGACCAGGTCCCTCACACCTGGAATACTGTATCCAGTGATAGCTCCCCAGCATGAGAGACATGGACAGAGAGAGTCCCACAAAGAGTCACAAATTATTCAGGGACTGGAGCTGCAGACATGGCAAGGAATCAGAGAGAGTGCATGTTCAGCCTGGAGTAGAGAAGGTTCAAGGGGAATCATCAGTGCTTATAAATACTTGAAAGGGAAGTAAAGAAGATGGAGACAAACTCTTCTCAATGGTACCAAGAGAAATAATGAGAAAATTTGACATAAATTGAAATAGAAGTAATACAGTTAAAACATATTTTTTTTCCCACTGTAAGGTTGATTGAACATTCAAACAGGTTGTTCAGGGAGGCTGTGGCCAACTAGACATGGCTCTGATCACCCCACTCCAGGTGGCCTTGCTCTCAGTGGGGGGACTTGAAGTAGATTATGTTGAGAGGTGCCTCCCAGCCTCAGATACTGTCTGTTTGTGTGGTTCTGGGAATATTGTGCCCTCTCCTAGGTCAAGAACCGAGTACAGTGCGAGCTGTGGAAAGCCATGGAAACCAGGATACTGTAAACACAAATTAAGTGTCATGAGTCTTGACACTAGCCACCGATCAACAGCTGTCAGACCAAAACCAGAAAATAGTGGAAAGGTGCACAACTCGGGTCATTGTGGACTGATCTGATTTCCTGCAAAGACCTTTGCCCGTAGAGATCTGCTGGAAATATTTTAATTCAGCCATATGAAATCACATAGAAGGAAAGTGCCACAGTGGAACTGCCGTGTGTCGAAGCCCAGCCACTGCACGAACACCAGCACTGAGAGTGGCTGGAAGGAGCATTGACCTCTGTGGATGTAGCTGACATCCACTCTGGAGTGGTGATCACAATGTACATCAGTGTGAGTAAGGTAGAAGCTTTACCCTGACACATCTATTTCCTCTGATCTTCTACTTAAAAAATTGAGCTCTGGCAAGTACATTTTTCAGTATTCCTTTCCCCCCATGACAAATTTCACAGTGAATATATACACATACATATACACATACACATTTTTTAATATCTATGCTTTTTGTCCCTTCAACATTAATCAAAAAAGTTATACAGAACAGTTCTTTTAAAATGCCTTGCCTTTAGAGCCATTGAGCCTACAATATACATCCTTCTTATTTCACACATCATTGAGTCAACAGGTAGTCATGGCATCTTCGGAGCCATTCTGGTTTATGATAGAAATCCAAAGCATTAAAGATGTGTGCCAGAAGTCATTATAGATTTTTTCCTGGAAAATCACAATGCATGTCTAATAGTCAACTTAAAATCTCAGGTTGGTGTCCATTTTACTACTTCAGATTTAAAAAGGGATCGGAATCATGCTCCAAATGTTCATCTTTTGTTTTCATTAGCTTGCTCTCAGCTATTGAAAATTTCAAAGAATTCAATTGGCAGGACTTAAGCGCATGCCAAAACTTGTAATAATGACCTTGTGGAAAAAGCAATGATAGCAGAACCGTGCAAATCATAAATAATAATAAAAAAAAACATACATCTTTCTAGTGCTGTTTTCAAGTAAGGATATTGCAATACATTTGTTGATATTAAGAGTCACAGCACTCTGTATGAGTACAGCTGTTACAGACGTTTCCCAAAATGAAACAGAGCTGAGTTGAAGAGCAGGTATTTAGAGAGGCAGCAATCTTGCAATTAAAACTCTGAAGTCCCTGATGACAGACCTTATAGTAGACCACCTTGCTAAAATCAGAATTCTGAATTCTGAAAAAGATTCTCTTTATTGCCATATTCATCTTTTATTCCCCTATTAACCCTCTAGCAGAATACAGAATCAAGTAATCTGTTGGAAGGGGCCTTAAGCATCATCTAGAGGGGTTGCAACCCCTCCACTGGCAGGGACACCTTCAAAATACAAGAGAAGGAAGTATTTTGTTATATAAATTCTCGTGAAGTGCACCCTACCTTATTAAGTTTAAAACTTTTCCAGGGTTTTAAAAAAAGCTGAATACATATGGTTGCTGTCAAACTGCTTTCCTGATAAAGGCAATTACAATCAGTATCCTGATATTATTTGTAATAAATATTTATTGGTAGCATGTTGAAAATGAAATATCATATTACAATGGAATCACACTATCGAAGTGCCTAGATGAAATAAATATCAAACAGGAATCAGTATTAACTTCTTATCTCAATATAATCAAATTCATACTCTGACTCCTGTAGCTTGAGCTGAGGTCTATTACATACATAAATTAAAGTGCATTAATCAAGATATAATTATTTGCTTACCTTGACCCTCAAGATAAATGCACTGGAACTGTGTAGCCAATATAACAGCATAACCAGTAGTACCTAAGCATTTTTGTGATGTTGTGCCGCCACAGATGGACACAATACACAAGGGACTTTGGGAAGTATGTGTGTGATTCACCAAAGGGACAAGGATGCTTGTAGCTGCTCATATGAGACATCCATGTAAAAAACTTGCAAGGTAAGAGAACCACCAGTAACTACTACCTCCTGTCCTGCCCATTGTATGAGAATGGCTGTCTACGATATGTTTTCAAGACCCAACACCTTGATAAATGCATGTGGACGTATTTATATACATTCAGTTTTAACACTTCTTATCCAATACTTGGTAGATCGCATTGTTTATGAAGATGGTGTGATGTTATGTGTACTGATGGATAGATTTGCAATTCCATCTGGACCAATGGCATTACACAGGATTTACTAAAGCAGTATTTTTACTCAGTAAAGGAAGGTATTTAGAGATACATGAGGAAAAAGCCTGAGTTCAGCAGACTAAATTTCTATCAAAAGAATTTTAAAAGATTAATTCTAAAATGAGTTGGCTTTTAATGTCATGCTGACACAATGCAAATACTGGTTATGTGTCTGGGCACCTTCAGTGAATTAACAGCAAAGAAAATCAACAAGAAAATACAAATTGGCTGAAGAACTTCATAGAATTAATTAACTGCAAAAGTATTTGCATCAAGTGACAATTCTCAAGGCACACAATGTAATAATACAGTAATAAAATGCACAACGTACAATTTTCATCATGATGACAGTGTAACAGTTAGAATCAAAGAAAAACACATTCCTTACATTATAGCATAGACTACCTGAAAGTTAAATAATTCAACAACAGCATAAATTATTGTCATATAAATTAAACATTATGCTTAGGTGAACACAGCGCATATGATTACTTTAGTATAGCAAAATGCAAAAGAAGTGACAAACTGCTCTGTTGAAACTCGATGCTGAATTGACTATAAAATCACTAAGAATTTCAGTTTGTTTTCTTCCTTCTCCAGCACCTCTTGAATCTATAGCTGAACTTTTAGCAAATTTAGCAGTAGTGACACATTCTGAAAAACACTGGTAAAATTTTCATGAAAATAGGCAATGAGATAGATGTAAATTACTAATCCCTTTGCAGAATTCACACACTGAAGAGCAAATACAATCATATTGTTAGATAATGAAAATTCACAGAAGGGAAAGGATTAGAAAGCCAATATTTTTGTTATAGCTGACCACCACAGAAAATAAATATTTTCACCTTGTCTTTTATTCTTTGCTTGTTTTTGAAGGACTAGATAAGAGTCTGAAGATAGCTAAGTAATTTTCTTACTTTAGATTTTAAATGTTAAAAAAAACCCTTGATATTGTGACTCTATAAATCACTTTTTTCATATATTCTAAACCGGAGTGGTTTCAACAAGTGATTATATTTCTCTGCATCTGCGATAACCTCAGATAAATGAGGATCAATCATAGAATCATAAAGTGGTTGGGTTTGAAGAGATCTTAAAGGTAATCTAGTTCCAACCCCGCTGCCACGAGCAGGGACACCTTCCACTAGACCAGGTTACTCAGGGCCCCATTCAGCCTGGGCTTGTTCGCCTCCAGGGATGGGACATCCACAGCTTCTCTGGGCAACCTGTTGCAGTGCCTCACCACCCTCACAGTAAAGAATTTCTTCCTAATATCTCATCTAAGCCTACCTTCCTTCAATTTAATGCCACCCCCTGTTGTCCTACCGCTACACGCCCTTGTGGACAGCCTCTCTCTAGTTTTCTTTTAGTAGTGTCCTTCTAGGTACTGAGGGTCTACAGAAATTACTACTATTTTTGAAGCCATGTTCTATTTACTTCCTACTCTACTCTCCAATGCAGAAAATCCCTATACTTCTGCAGAAATTAATTAAAATTGAAATCAGCAAGTTACACTTTTGAAATATTAAAACTTGTAGAAAATCAAAAGCACAGCTCTCAGCCTGTGGTATACAATTTCAAAAATATGATTAAAGTAAATTACCTCAACAATAACATCACAAGACCATAGATACATATATCAGGTCACTCCATTATCATGTTTATATAAATATATATTTATGCACTTTATTAATGTGTTTTTATATGTATAAATAATGTTCTCAGTACTAGCATTTTTATTATTTGAAGTATATATGTGAAAAACTTGTTAGATTTTTTTAGCAAATATATAATATTCATTAAAAATGCATTAGATTTACAAAGTTTATCTTTTTTTTAGTTTCTTTTTGAGAAAATGCTGTGCTATAATGAATGAATTTTTCCCTTGCCTCTTTGATGTTGTTAGATTACTTGCCATTCAGTCTGTTAAGTTATGGTCAAGATATTGTTTATATTTCTCCTCCTGACACAGTAAAAATTTTTATCTCAATTTTTATCTCAGCAAAGGAAAATGTACCATTTTTGACAGAACACAGTACAGTGGTTAATGATAAATAAAGAGCAGCAGCCTCTAAATATGATCATATGTTGTTTGACAAGAAAAGAAAAAAGAAAAAACAAAAAAACAGACTAGCTCATATTCAAAAGTTTTGTTGTTTATTTCTCAAAATTGATTCATATACATTCAAGGAAACATACAATTTGTTGTTGCCCTGGAAAAATTTGTTTCCAGTTTCCATATTTATATCTCTTTGTGCACCCTCTCCATTCCCCCAGCTTTGACCTTCTCATTTGGTTTTTTAACAATACCCTATAATCACTGTATTTTTCTTACTTATTATTTTATCTTCTGTCCCGTCTTTGAATTGTGGTGATTTTTTTTCCATTAACAGTTTCAAAATTGCTTGTTCCATTTCTCAGAATCTTCTTGCCTGATGTATCTTGTGTTCTCTCACACTTCTTATTCATAGTCTGGTACTTCAAGATAGGTTTTTCCAGCAATTTCTTTCACTTTGCATTTGCAGGATCCACTTAAAATATGGAACTGGAAATCTCACCTAATTTTCATATACATACACACTAGACTTCTGTATTTGAGCTCGTCACCTTAGTCTCTTTCATAATAATTTATGAGAAATAGGCACTTATCATATTAAAAGACCAATATGAGTGTAAAGGGTATGAATGACAAGGTTTTCGAACAAGGTGGGCTACAGGGATGGCTTCTGTGAGAAGCTCCTGGAAGCTTCCCCCATATCTGATAAAGCCAATCCAAGATGGACCCACAGCTGGCCAAGGATGAACCCGTCAGTGACAGTGATAGCACCTTTGGGATAATGCATTCAAGAAAGGCATAAAAGCTGCAATTTTAGCTGGAGAGAAGTATGAGACCGTGAGGGAAACAGCCCTGCACACACCAAGGTCAGTGAAAAAGGAAGGGGAGAAAGATCTTCAGACACCACAGCAGAGCTCCCCTGCAATCTGTGGTGAAGACAATAATCAAGCAGGCTGGACCTCATGGAGGTCCACGATGGAGCAGATACTCACCTGCAGCCTCTGGAGAACTTTATACTGGAGCAGGTGGGTGCACCTGAAGGAGAATTGTCCCCATGGGAACGCTGCACTGAAGTAAGCTTCTGGCAGAACCTGTAGCCCCATAGAGAGAGAAGCCCACATGGGAGCAGATTTGCTGTTAGGACTTGTGACCCCATGGGATATCCCACACTGGAGCAGTCTGTTCCTGAATAACTGCACCCCATGGAAGAGAATTGTGGTGGAGCAGTTCATTAAGAACTTCAGCCTGTGTAAATGACTCAGTCTGGAGAAGCTTTTTGAGGACTCTCTCCCATGGGAGGGACTTCACCCTGGAGCAGAGGAAGAGTCTGAGGAGTCCTGCCCACGAGGAGGAAGCAATGGCAGAGACAACGTGTGGTGAACTGGCAACTGACCCCCATCATCCCTGCACTGTTTTAGTGGAGGAGGTAGAGAAAATCTTGAGTAAAGTTAGGCCCAGAAAGAAGGGATGGGCAGGGGGAACGTGTTTTAATATTTGATTTTATTTCTCATTATCCTACTCAGATTTCATTGTTAATAAGCTAATTTCCCCAGGCTGAGACTGTTTTGCCAGTGACAGCAATCCTGAGTGATCTCTCCCTGTTCTTATCTGGATCCATAAGCTTTTTGTTAGATTTGCTCTCATCTTGCCCAGCTGAGAAGGGAGAGTGATAGAGGCAAGGTCAGCCCAGCACAACAGGAAAGACAAAGACACACTAGCCTGAGTCAAGCTGAAAGTTGCCACAGCGATTTGGGAGCTGGAGCATATGACTAGAGGAGAAACTGAAAAAAAAAAGGTATGTTCAGGTTGGAGAAAAGAAAATACATGGGGCACCTTACGGTCATCTTCTGTTGTAGTTGAGTTTAGGAACAGCAAGAGAGGTGAGGCAGAATCCATGATTCAGGAGGCATAAAGGCTTTTTTATTAATCGAATACCACACTCTTATAGAGAAGATCTTGCACCTAAGACCTGATTGGTCTTTAGGAGACTCCTTGATTAAACAAGGAACAACTCCTTCTTATAAACATCCTGCACAACACTAGGTGCAAGGGATAAGAGAGTAATTGTTTGAATTCTTTTCTGTAAGTTTCCCAGGCTCACTTATCTCTGTTCTCTCTTCCGAAGAACTGAGAATAACCACAGTCTTCAACTTCCTAATGGGAAGATACTGAGGATATGGAGCCAGTTTCTTCTAAAAGGTAAATAGTGAAAGGACAAGAGAGAATGAACATTAACTGAAACACGTGAAATTCAGATTCAATGTAAAGGAAAAAGAAATTTTCCATGATTGAGGTCAGGCACTGGAACTGGGGCCCAGAGACAGTCTCTAGAGACAGTATCTCCATCTTTGAAGATACTGAAAGTCAATATGGACCCAAGCAAATTACTGTCGTTGACCTTGCTGTGGACAGAAGGCCTCCTGAGGCCCCTTCCAACCTACATGATAACACAAATCAATGATTTCTTTTAGCAGAGAACATAAGATGGACCATAAGGGTTTTATTCTCTGTTGTGGCCTTAAAAATATAGAAATGTAATGAACATGTAGACTTCTATTCTGAAGATGCTTGGAGGAATCCCTCTCATCTTGTCTATTCCAAATATAGCTAAACACCATCCTGCTTTGTAACATCACTTAAATTGATAGTACAGGAGGCTGATTAACTCTTTGGTCATCTAACAGGATTCCCAAATACTAAAAATTTTGAGAACCACCATAAAATGAATTAAAAATGTTATGTGGTTTTAACATGAATTAGTCATATAATATGAAAATGAATTATCATGAGAAGAAAGAGACATTTGAGAAAGGCAAAAAAAAAAAAAAAACAACCAGACCAGTCTTACTTAAGCTCTGTTTTTCAAAAATCCCAGAAGGGAAGATGATACTTCTATTAGTAAGATAACACAGTTTAATTTCCATTACAAAGATAGATTTAACAATGTATTTACTGTTATCCTGTTGAATGAATCATTAAAATGTTTTCTCATATAAACATTGTATTTTTCCAAGTATGATTTCTCTGCAGTTGTCAACAAACATCTCAATTGCATACATAGTTGAGAGCCCAGAGGAAATGTTTAAATGCAAACATTTCAGCCCAAGAAAGAAATCCCACACTCTAAGTGCTGGTATTCTTTAAGAACTATGGAAATTCAGATATGGAGGAAGCAAGTTAGTAGGCTGATGAAGTCAGATGCTCATACCATATTCTTCTTGCTTTTCTTTTTTCTTAAAGTTACTAGAAAAAATAAGCATGACAGAAAAAGAGTCTCGATCACATTTCTAATTCACTCTCAGTAAATGAATAGTCATATCCTCTTAATGTAAAACTGCCTAAAATTAGGACAGCAGTTCAAGATCCACAGAATTTTAGAGTTTATTATAGAACGGAATATATTCCATTTAATGAGGGATTAAATACTTTCATTTATTGCACAATCTGAAAAGAAATGCTTATGCACAACACAAACTACCTAAAAGATGAAGAAAGGGGATAAACCAGAAAAAGACAGGACTTTTTGGAGTGTTTAATAATGTTCTTGTTTCCAAGGAAACCCTGCCAGTGTGTTGGATTGAATCCTCTAGGGAACTGGTGATCACATAATGCTTCCTAATTGTTTAGCTACGACTTTTATTTTTCTACTATGGATCTTCACTTAATATCACATGTATATTGCCAAAGAAGGACACAGGATAAATGTCATGAAAAGAACAATACAACATGAAAGTACCCTACACAGAAGGACAAGATAATGTTTTTGGTTGACTTACACCAACTCTACTCTTTCACATTTTAAATACATTAAAATATATTTAAGTGTATTAAAAAATAAGAAATTAATTAATATAGATAGAAAGCAATCTAATTTATAAGAAACAATGGAATATAAAATGTTCCAAGTGACCCTGTAAAAAACCTTCTATTCCAGCTGAATTGCACCCAGCCACCTGACACATTTGGTATCAAGACAATCTATGCAAAGACTGCAGCTTTTTTATTTTTAATAGAACCTCAGTGAGAATACTCTCATTCATCTGTCTGAATATTTAGTAGAAGAAATAATCTGCATACACACATATGCACGTACGGAATTTTAGATTTGCTTCCTGTATGATAAACACTGCATCATACACACTGAACCTAAAATCGCTGACAGTGGATTTGAGTCGGAAACAAGCACATACCACCTCTCCAGGCACTTACAAACAGATGTCTCAGGCCTATGCCTTGAGACAGGACTGTCCTGAGCTCCTTTCTTTCTTTCTTTGGGGTAGTCTGTGCATCAGTCTTATTCTTAGATGAACTTTCATACTTGTCCTCATTAGCCAGCTCTGCAAAACAGTCTTTACAGGCTCCTCATTTTCCGATTCTCCATAAGGCTTCAGTTTGCATAGGCCTACTTTGCTTGTCAAATATTTGTTCACATTAAATACTGTCAGTTTTTTTCAGAGTTTCTAATCTGTAGTTACAAAATAAATTTCACCGAGGTTTGCAGCCTCTGGGCAGGGGCTGTTATGAGACCTTGAAAATTATGTGTTGACTGTTTACATATTTACTACAAGTGTCTGTGACTTAATCAGTTCATTCATCTTCATTTGCTATTTGGGTTTGCTTTAGATTTTGATACAAAGATGGAATGGTAGTTTAACAACATGAAATCTTTGGAGGTAGCTATGACAAATGTTATAATTAGACATGAACAGTTTATTTTCAGAACTCCCTAAATAGATGACAGGGAGAGGAAAAAAATGCATTTTTGTCCCAAAATTCCATATTCTTTCTTAAATGTACAAGTTATATGACAGACATAATTAACTTAATGAAGTTTGTTTGTTTGTAGGATCTTAATGCTTGTATTTTTATTTTCACTTTTTACATATTTTTTTATAAGTATGTGTAATATTTATCCACAAACTGAAAGCATTTTCCAAACAGAGATATCTGATCAGTGTGCAGAAAGAAATGTGTTCTCTTAGCATGCTAGAGATGCTTATAAATTTCAAGCTATTCTTCAAGTGTATCTAATTATTGATGGCAAAGCTCTTTGCTAGCAGCTTCTTGATTTGGACCATAGATCTTTCAGACTGTTACGGAAATGACTGTACAAAAATTAAGAAAAAAGTTGGATCTTTAGAAAGATTGGAAGAGTGAAATACTGGGGATGACGGAAAAGGGAGCTGTTAGTGTAATTATTTGTACACATTTAGAAAATCTCTTAATTGGACCTTCTATGTACTACCCTAGCCAGAAAATGGCTGAAATGCAGCAGAATCTACTAAGCCTGCCAACTCCTGTGCTGACATTGTGCAGATTATACATTAATTTATTCTTGGACTAGAGGGCTACAAAATCACTATTGTCTGTAAACCATTTCCAGAGTGCTGGCACAAAGCGGATAATATGCAGCACTGGAATTTATGTCTGAGAGGAAATTATTTGGCTAATAGCAAGATCATTATAACATCCTTGTTCAAAATGGCAGGTAGTCTTACAAACAGCAGGGTAGACATGCGACACAAACAAATATAATCCAAAGATACTTGAAATTAGAATGGTTTTAAGTCTATATGCAACAGCACAAAACAAACAGAATTAACATGCAGTGTCAAACTTAGCAATTCATGATACATGACACAGATTTCTGGCTCTTCTATGCCCATTTGAGCCTTTGGCCAAGCAATTTATCTAAGGTTCTAGGTGGTGAGCAGGGGTAGTATTCATAATGGGGAAACAAGGCATGTAAACAACAATTGCTATCACAGACTGAAGGAGATACTGAAAAACCAGATTACACTGTAGCTTTTTCAGTAAACAGAGCCTGGGAAAACTGTAAAATAATTTCCCTCACTGACCAAACTTAAAGGATAATTAAAGGAATTCCTTGCATTTCTTGTGGATAGCTCCAGAGTTGAGAGGCAGAAATATGATAGAACAAATGCTTGAAAACTACACTTCTGAAAGCCAGATTTGTGTGCAGATGCATATCATCCTGGATTTACATACTCTTTTCCAGAATCGTCTTTGGAGTTCTGTAAAAGGTAGGATGGAAAAAGGGACCATGGATCCAACACACAAAATTAATATAGATTTGTACTAAAATGAAAGTCAAGTAGTGGGCTTCCTGGATAAAGTCATTGTTTACCAAAATATATATTACCCTTCCCAGTAGCACAGTATCTCTGTTGTAACATAATAGTTTGAATCTCTTCATTTCCCACTTCCTCTGTTATTCTTTTTTGCCTCTTACCATCACCATTTAATTCACTGGAACTTGGGGAAGTGGCTGTAAAAGTTCCTGGTGGAAAAGGATCTGGGGTTGTTGGTTGGACAGTGGCTGAACAGGATCTTGCAGCAAGTCCAGGTGGCCAAGAAGGTCAGTGACGTTCTGGCCTGTGTCAGTGATTGTGTGGTCAGCAGGAGCAGGGCAGTGATTGTACCTCTGCACTCAGCTCTGGTGAGGCCACACCTTGAATCCTGTGCTCAGTTCTGGGCCTCTTAGTACAATAAAGACATTGAGGGGTTGGAGTGTGTCCAGAAAAGGGCTGATGAAGGGACTGGAGCACAGGTCTGATGAGGAGCAGCTGAGAGAGCTGAGGGTGTTTAGCCGGAGAAAAGGAGGCTCAAGGGAGACATCGCTCTCTACAGTTGCCTGAAAGGAAGTTGTAGAGAGGTGCCTGTTGGTCTCTTCTCCCGGTAACAAAAGATAGGACAAGAGGAAATTGTCTCAAGTTGCACCAGAGGAGGCTTAGATTGGCTATTAGAAAAAATTTCTTCATGTGAGCGATTGTCAAGCTTTGGAATAAGCTTCCCTCCCACAGAGGTGGTAGAGGGGCACAGACAGTAAAGCTTTATGATACCTAGGAACTGATAGAAGTTTCTTTTAGGATAGATGAGAAGGATAAATCTCTGTTCCAAACACCATGTCAATGCATTGAGGCAAGGAAAAGTGATATTCTGAATAATCTCTCCTTACCCTCTCAACACATCCATGTTACATGGAAATTTCACCTTATGCTGCTTTTAACTGATATGTAACTGCAGGTTTTAACATAATGTCCTGGTAGCTCATGTACTATTTAAAATATGCTTGGTAAATAATGATGCAGAAAGAATTAACAGTCAAAACTAAAGGCAATCAGCAGGAAGCTTGGCATGGCAAGAACATGGGTATTCCCTTACATAGCTATATGATTGCTTTTAGGAGAGTCACTATTCAGAAGAAAATTCAGATATCGTGTTTGGAACATGCTAATGCTGTTTTTTTTTAACAGTGACAGAACACTGAAAGACCAGATAAACATAATTTAGTAAGCAGCACAGTCAGTGGATAGCCTGACTAATATGAAAATCTCCAAATCCCCTGAAAAAATTAATGTGCTTCAGCAAATGCTCCAAAATACGGCAGTTATAATCTAGAAGTCCATTAATATATTTTTACAATGTAAATTCATTCAACATCACTAAACTAATTATATTTTTTCTTGTTTTAGAAATGAGAGAAAAAAAATCATTGAGTGTTCAAGGTTTTTAATATCACCTTCCTTTAAAAAAACTCTTAAAAAACCTGCAAAAATGTAGAAAAGGTTAGGTTAAAAAATACATTTCTGCTATGGTTCTTAGACTCTAAGATATATGAATCCTATTTCCTTAGTTTCTTTTTAGCTTTTTAATGCTACTAGAACAGATACTAAACTCAATGTCTGTCCAAGGAGACTACTTGCATAGTTAAACTTTGTGGCAATCTAAATTCATACATTTACCCACCGCGTTGTTTAAATGTAACGTGGTAGTTTAATTCCAAATACAAATAACTAGGGGGATAGGGAAAAATTCTTACTGATGAATAGAAATAACTTGCTTACAAATGTCTTCAGCACCTGTATATTTAGGAAATTATGAAGGGATAGGTTCACCACAGAAAAGCCATTGAATACTATAATAAACTTTTCAGAATGTTAAAGGTCTCAGTCTTAGATGCAATTTCTTTATTCTTACACAAAATGAATAGTTAAATTATCTTCCTGAAATGTTTGAAATTCTGGTCTCTGGTGCTCTGGTCTCTGATCCCAGTTACTTTAAGAACTACAGTTCTTAAAGTAACTGGGAAATTACTACATATGTGAAAAGAAACACCTGGTTTACCAAGGCTTTTTGGACAAATGAAAAATGTGTCACTATTGGGAATTAAGTGAAGAAAAAGAATGTAAAAATCATTAAGATGGTTGGTGGTTTTTCTCTATTTTGCTAATCAACTGAGTATATCGTGTGCAAACAGTCGCATCAGTAAAGGAATTTGGGAGTAACTTCTTGGTTTAAATTTAAGAGAATTATCCTTAGCACAGAGGAGGAAATGCCTTTTAATTGGTACCTACAGAAATAAAAAGAACAAAATTATAGTAATCAGGTTGTGTCCCACATATTTAATGAAAATATCTAATTTATTATATCTTTCATCTGATAATTACAAAGCCATTAGAAAGTGAAATGAAACATGCCTTACTGTGTCAACTATACATGACTGGAATATCCAGCCACTTTTCCAGATGGCTCCAGATGAAACAGGATCAAAAGGGGAGGACCTTGTTCTACTGTTAGAGGATTGTCAGAAGGAAAAATAAATGAAGGGAACCATGAACATGTTTACCATATGCTTAATCTACATTTTATTTTCTGATTATAGTTGAGTACATTTCTATTTGTTTAAAAAAACCAAAACCAAAAAACCCACCAAAAAAAAAACCCCTGCCCAAGACTATGACCAAATGTTAAACCTGTAATAACATGAAAAATAGTTCCCAAAAGTGCCATCAAACCATGGCTGAGTGTGAGACATATAAGGCTACCTTTAATTTAAGGCAAGAGTTTACAGACTCAAAAAGGAGGTCATAAATTTGCAAAATGGGAGATGAAAGTCTCTTTTAAGAGGTCTCCTTAAATAGTACGAATACAGATGCACTTTAGCTGTTATATAGACTTCTTTTTCTTGCACAATTCAAGCTTACCTAAGCAGCTACAGTTATCTGCAAAAAAGGATAATGGAGTCACCATGCACCTAGACATAAAGAATCACTGCATCTACTGTGGCTGCCTGGAACATTTAGAAAAAACAAATGGTTGGCAAGTCACTTTGCTGACTTAGCTGTATTTAAAATGCAGCTTTGCAATTAAACAAGGAAGATGACAGCACCCTGGAGTTATTAATCTTCTACTAAAACTAATGCATAACTGCATGTTATCTGGAAAGAACTGACTTCCCTGTCAAGGAATCAAGAAAGAGAAAAACCTGACGTTATTGTACTTGAGAATCCAGAGTGCCAGCTATTGATTATTGTGCTGTCCATTCCTCTGCTTTCTCCCTTCAGTGAAGGAGTGCTCTTTATCCATTTGCTGTACCATTTATAGGTGATAAACCCTAGCTCAGTGAGTATCAGTCACTTTATTTTGGTTTACTCAGGTGATGGAAGCCTAGGGTTTGTTAATGATTTGACTTCAGTCTTTGGTGTTCCTAGTGGAAACTGAACACTTTATAAATCCTTGGTGTATGGATAATATCCACATGACTTGGATAAATGACAGAAACCCTTTGAGCTTTCATCTCCAACTAAAATAAAATTCCCAAATGTTTGCTCATGAAGTTGCAATCATTGTTGTTACTAATAAACCTCAGCTTTTTAAGTCGTTCAGATAAACAAATGTAGAAAATTTTCATAATTCCTTCAGTTTGACATGGATTAACCACTACCTCAGCATTTCCACTTGGTGCTCAAAGATGCAGGACTGAATCTACAAATATTACTTTTTCAGTATTTGTATTAAATGAAATAAGAGTAAATCAAGAGTTAAACCACAGCATTTTTCCTATAGATGCATGCACTTTGCTTTTTACTTCAGATAGTTACAAAATTGGAATTTGACACCACATTTTTGGCCAGCCTAGAGATTTATAGATTGCAGTAAATAAACACCATATTATTCTGGGACTTTGGCCAGATTTGTCTACTGAAGCCTTTTAATTTGTTCCTTAGCAAAAGTGCTTTATTCCATGGACAATACAGAAGGATAAAAGCCTTGCCTATCTACCTGGAATTCAACAATTAATGTTTTGAAAAAAAGAAAAAAACCAAAACCCAACCAACCAACCAATCAACAAGAAAATTAAAACCTAAATATTTTTCATTAAAAATGTTATTTAAAAAACCAGGACATTATTTAAAAAGTGGGACAAGAATTAAAATTACCCNTTTTATTGGGAAAAATACATGTGGACTAAATTATAAAAATTCTTTCTAATAATATTAAATAAAAATATAGAAAACCACTGCCTTTGGAAAATGGAGAGGTTTTTAAAAACTATCTGGACAATTACCTAGTGGGAATAAATCTTGCAGTGGAATGTAAGTATGGATTCTTTAAGATCTTCTGAAATCTTTACAGTTTTCATCCTACCCTATTGCCTTTCCAACAAGAAACAGGAAGGTTAAAGTACATGAGAGCTAAAGCATGTGAATTAGAGGCTTCCTCGAGCTCTTTAAAGAACAATTCACACCTTTCCTCAGCCTTATCCACTGCTGTGTAACAGACTAACAATGTGAGTTCCTTGATTGTTTTAGTGTTCTCTGATCCTGATCCACAAACCCTCCACCAGACCATCCTGCATCTTTGTCTCCTGAGAAGTTTGCATACATCCTTTGCTCCACTCCAGCCATGTGAGCTGTCCTACCATCTCCGTTATTCCAACAACGTCGCTCTTCTGTGACTCCTGCTTGTGTCCCAGGCTGACCTGAGGCAGGTGTGCTTTCACCTTGCCTTATCATTTCTGATGTCACCCATGTGCCCATCATTCTGCATCCTTTGTTCGTGACCCCTGTCCACTGCTACCTGACTTAAATGTGGGTCAAAATGTCCATTTCCCATGGATCTTAGTTTAAAATTGTTTTATTTTCAACTTGATTATGTAAGTATTTATACTGGAAAATATTTATTTTCCTCATGGCTCTCTAAAGAAGACAAAATTGGGAACTAGCAGGTGTCAAAAACAAAGACTATTTTTTTTTCACTATTAGTTACACAGTCTTTACATGTTCTAAGATGTATACAAAAATTTTAAATACACATACTTACAATCATATAGAAAAAAGTGGGAAATATGGACGTCTGTCTTTTTTGTCATGTCTCAAGAGAAAATGGCCTCAAGTTGTGCCAGACAAGGCTCAGATTAGATATTAGGAAAAAAACTTTGCCAAAAGAGTGGTTAGGCATTCAAACAAGTTTCCCAAGGAGATGATGGAGTCACCATCTCAGGACACGTTCAAGGGGCATCTGGATGTGGCCCCTGGGGATATGGCTTAGGGGTGATTATGGTGGTGCTTGGTTGATGGTTGGACTAGATAATCTTAAAGGTCTCTTGCAACCTTGATGATGCTTGATTATGTGAATTATATAATATTGTGATATGATAACAAAGCTGCAAAATGAAAGACAAGAGGGAACTGTGACATGGAGAGAATTGATGCATAACTGCAAGCCAGGAAGTTTCTTTCTCTGAACTGCAAAATACCAGCCAATATTAAGAGTATTTGGATTAGGAAGGTTAAACTGATGAGGCAGCTAGTGATCCTAAATTCTCACAGTTAAAGTTTCTGACCTCCTCTCAGTTTGCCTCAAAAGAACCCAGAATTAACTTGATAATGTATTGCAAAGAGAACTTTTACCCATGAACTGTTTTGTGCAGCTGGGGTAAGGTTACCTCCACTGGTTGGCAGAAATGCAAAAGNAAGAAAATTAAAACCTAAATATTTTTCATTAAAAATGTTATTTAAAAAACCAGGACATTATTTAAAAAGTGGGACAAGAATTAAAATTACCCTCACAGATTAACTGGGTTAATAACTGGACACATCCAGAGATCAGAAAGAGCATGCTGTAAATATGAGCTGTGATACATGAAGCACAAAACTTCTTAGCTAGTCTTTGCTAATCAGGGCCCAATACTTCAAAAGAAAGCATAGATAAATTAAAAAAATCAAGAGGAAATTAGCAAACATTACTAGTGGTCACATGAGTTGAGAAGTAAGATAACATTAGTATTATAGTAGCTAAAGAAGACCAAAACCAAATATGTAAAAGGAAGTTGCAAATAGGAAGAAAATAATTGGTTTTTAATGTGCATAGGTGCAAAAATATNCCAACAACGTCGCTCTTCTGTGACTCCTGCTTGTGTCCCAGGCTGACCTGAGGCAGGTGTGCTTTCACCTTGCCTTATCATTTCTGATGTCACCCATGTGCCCATCATTCTGCATCCTTTGTTCGTGACCCCTGTCCACTGCTACCTGACTTAAATGTGGGTCAAAATGTCCATTTCCCATGGATCTTAGTTTAAAATTGTTTTATTTTCAACTTGATTATGTAAGTATTTATACTGGAAAATATTTATTTTCCTCATGGCTCTCTAAAGAAGACAAAATTGGGAACTAGCAGGTGTCAAAAACAAAGACTATTTTTTTTTCACTATTAGTTACACAGTCTTTACATGTTCTAAGATGTATACAAAAATTTTAAATACACATACTTACAATCATATAGAAAAAAGTGGGAAATATGGACGTCTGTCTTTTTTGTCATGTCTCAAGAGAAAATGGCCTCAAGTTGTGCCAGACAAGGCTCAGATTAGATATTAGGAAAAAAACTTTGCCAAAAGAGTGGTTAGGCATTCAAACAAGTTTCCCAAGGAGATGATGGAGTCACCATCTCAGGACACGTTCAAGGGGCATCTGGATGTGGCCCCTGGGGATATGGCTTAGGGGTGATTATGGTGGTGCTTGGTTGATGGTTGGACTAGATAATCTTAAAGGTCTCTTGCAACCTTGATGATGCTTGATTATGTGAATTATATAATATTGTGATATGATAACAAAGCTGCAAAATGAAAGACAAGAGGGAACTGTGACATGGAGAGAATTGATGCATAACTGCAAGCCAGGAAGTTTCTTTCTCTGAACTGCAAAATACCAGCCAATATTAAGAGTATTTGGATTAGGAAGGTTAAACTGATGAGGCAGCTAGTGATCCTAAATTCTCACAGTTAAAGTTTCTGACCTCCTCTCAGTTTGCCTCAAAAGAACCCAGAATTAACTTGATAATGTATTGCAAAGAGAACTTTTACCCATGAACTGTTTTGTGCAGCTGGGGTAAGGTTACCTCCACTGGTTGGCAGAAATGCAAAAGAAATTTAATGTGCTACACTTGTACAGATCTACCATCAAAGGTTTGATCTTGAACAAAACTCAAAAGGCCATCATACAAGATGAATGATTTAACAAAACAGACTGTTTACCTATATGTTCATTACAGTAGTTCTGTGAGAAATTAAGTCTTTGCTGATGGAGTCTTTCATACACATGTAGCAAAACTGCTACAATTTCATTAAACTTAAATGCCCTCCCAGAGTCAAGACAATTTAAGGCAAATTGATTTTAGCCTCTGAATTTACAGAGATGAATGAAAAGATGAATAAATTTTGTGGAATTCCAAACTTATTTTAGTAACACAACAGCATTATCTTCAGACTCCATCAGTGTACAATTGTAAATATTGGAACTTAAAAACAAGCCACAGTTTTGAAACCATCCCACAAGACACCAAAAGTGATGTCTTAATATTTAAATAAGCCAGCAACACTTCTGCTAATTATGAGAACAAGACTAATTAATACTTAAGATGAAGATTCATGTTCCATAGGTGTATCAATCTTTAGGCTAAGAAAGATGCAGTCTTAGACAGATGTAGTCTTGAAGAATGCTAAAATGTCATGCTAGAATTTTAGCAATGAAATTTTTCACCTGCAAAAAACACTACTGGCAATCAGTTATTCTGTCGAGGAAATATTTGAAGGGCTTTAAATACTCTCCAGAAAACAAATTTGCTATGACTTCTGCCTTCTGGATGTAATTACAGCTGAGTTATAAATCAGGATTTGCAAAGTGATACCAAAATACCAAGCAATATTCTCACAATTTCCATTTATATCCCAGGAAATTCTCATTTTAGGCAGAAACTGAAAGATATTGAAAGGTTTATCAAGCCATAATTTCAATAATGTTAGGAAAATATACTAGTCTGTTTAGAAGCCTATGGCAGCCAAAGGTTTTAGATTAAGCAGCTTAATAAATTGAATTAATGAACCTGGGTTTTACCAGTAATTACTTTCAAAGTGTCTCAAATTATTTTATTTTACAAATATTATTTCTGCTAATTGATAACTACAAAGGATTTATCCAAGAATGCCATATTGAAAATGAACCATAGAAGAACAGAAGGATGTTAAAGGGAAACAAATAACCTTGCAAAAGTAGAATTTAGTAGCCCAAATTGGGATTAAGCTAGTTAAACCTTTAACATCCCTTCTCTTAGAATACTCTTTAGGTGCTTCTAACAAATAAAGAAATTAATTTTAAATCAGATTTAAAAGGCTGAGTCTTTGTTGTAACTGACCATTCAAGTGTGGTGCTTTGAGGATAAACATCATGCTAAACCAATATTTTACTTTTCCAGGCTCCTTCTTCTCATTCACTCATCTCGATTACTCAAAGTAATCTTCATCCCTTGCAGTTTCAGGCATAATTCTCACTGTTATGTTGTCCTCAGTGAAAATTTTGCAACATAATTTCAATAGCCTATGCTAACATTAACAATTAGCCCAACTTCTATGTCCTTTGTCCTTTGTTAAGAAAAATTTTAACAAAACAGGAGATAAAAGCAGTGCTTCAAGCTTTTCATAAGCCACCCAACTAACTTCCACCCACTTGTGTAAGTCCTAATTCCCACCTTTAAAATGAAGATGTTAGTATTTAAGAAGTTTTATTTTGTTCAGTATTGGATTAGATTTCTTGAATTTAAAATCTGATCTTTCTTTTTTCCTCTTCATTGCCTTTATCAATTGTTATAACAATCCTTTGTAATTAAATTTGATCTTATTGGCACTTTTTCTGTGAAAAGTAGCAAGATAAGGCATTGCTTTATCTGTCTTTTCCTTACTTTGGTGTGAACTACAACTTTTCCCAAACATTCTCTTCCTGGAATAATTACATATACTTTCTTCTTTAAGCAGAATTTAATTTATTTAGAAAGAGTTAATTTCTGCTTCTTTCCCCAGGCCTCTGTATACTGTTCGGAGATGTAGTGTAAGAGGCCCATGTTCCAAATTAACATGGTTACTGCACTGATGAGTTTAAATTACTTTGATGCATATAGCTTTTCATTCTGGACACCTGAGTGGTGTGATATAGTCCAGAATGAAAAGTTAGTGCACTGCCAATATAAGTTTCTAATTGATCTTAGGAGAACTACCTTCACTACTGATAGGAATTACCGAAATCACATAAAGATGTGCAAAGCCAAACTATGTAAACCAAACGGAAATATGACTCTGATGTTCTGATTAATATTCTGATGTGGAGGGATACATTTTTAAAGAGAGGACAAGTAAGAGAAACATTTGAAGATATTCAAAGCTTTGAAAATGTAAATCCTGATTAAAAAATAAAGTTAATAAAAATGAATTATTTTCTGTAAGAAAAGTTTCCATAGATAGATTACTTTCTGAAAATTTGTAATTTTTTTTCAAGTATCATTGCTACTACAGTAGCACATCACTGCATGCCATAAATTTTCACATGGGAGCAGTTCTCTATCCATCCTAAGAACTGTGTTATTTGACCACCATTATCATAAATGAAGAAGCAGAGGGTCTAGACATGAATTGATTGTATTAAACCCAATTGGAACTCCTGTGAATAGTGTTGCCTGTTCAAGGATCACATACAGCGTTAGATCATTATTATTGCTGGTATATTTTCAGTGAGTTAGGAATGCATTTAACAGACACTATATAAATCAGTAATGCTAATATTGTTTTTATTATTAATTCAGTAAAACTAGTATATTTTAGCATTAGTGTTAGGAATATATGGTAATTCTAATATGGTAGGCATTTCTATTTCTATACAAATTGCCTCATTTACAACACATCAATAACGACTTAAAATAGCTTCACATAACTGAGCAGAGTTTTACCACTATTTACAATGATAAGAAATCCATGGTTCTGGTCACACAATAAAATTTGCTATTCTTCAGGCTCAGGTATTTTTTTCACACAAGCAAACTGTGCATTTATGTTAAATGCCCCTGATAGTGAGTATCAGTGAGAATAGTGAGTATCCTGAGAATAACACTAATATAACAAGAAAATATAAGTGCAGTAGGCTACGGTAGTGAGCAAAGCAATTTCAGTGCTTTGCTCTCACAGTAGTGAGAAAAGCAATTTCAATGCTTTTCATAAATGGAAAAGTATGATTCTATTTGTATAAAAAATTACACATTTTAAAGATGGCTAAAATAAAGAACTTACAAAGCTCTTCTATTGCAAAAATTCAAAGCAACAAAAGGTATTGTATATTTCGTTATTCAAAATGTCATTCTGGGTATTACTTTGCAGATCTTCTCTGCCCTGCTTGAAAGCACACAGCATGGTACTTGGAAACACCCAACCATTATTCTACTATTTCAATAAAATAGTAGATATTTTTCATCATTTCAATCCCCAAAGTATTTTAGTTAATGTCTCTAATTCTAGGTAGCAGCATTGGCATTTATATTTTTTAAAATACCAACCATAAGAGTGTTAGCTGTTCTAAGCCACTGATTAGCTATGTCCCAAAAAGGATCTGCAGAAAAGCTCTGAAAAATTGCTCATATATAATTGCTTATGTATAAACACATCATTCTAGAAAATATTTTTTTTGTTTTCTTTTCAATTTTCTCAAATAACCCAATATGTTTTTTATCCAGACTCACACAGCTATACTGGGGCTTTTCCCAAGAATAAGCAAGAATAACTATTTGTGTGGAAGAACTCGCTTCAGGCAGAAACCTGCTCGTTCCCTGTGAGATGTAATTTATTCCTGCTTTTAAGTTAGTGCACTCTATTTTCCTCTGTGTATACTGTCAGTTCCAGTAGTTAATGCATTACATGGCATCAAGTGCAGTACTTTGACTTTATATCCTGCTTTGTTCTTTCCACAGCCTACAAAGACCAGCTTATAACAAAGATGCAAGGGTAGTCATCTTATTTTACTGCTTATATTATTGGGTTCTATTTGACATAATTTCATAAAATCATAAATCCATCTGCAACCAAATATATCTGTCTGTGAAATGCTTACACTGCTACATGATTATTTATTGGTAATTATGTGAAGTTTCATTTTAGTTGTTTTCTTTTCAAAATTCCATACTATTCTATGCCATACATAAACAAATACAACCATTAAAGAAAAGTATATTGGAAGGTCCATAAGACACTAATTTAATTTGAAGCTAGTCTCCGTTGTATCTGACCTAAAACTTTCCTCATGGAGTTGAAATATGTGCAGTCATGTATCTGTGTACTTACACAATTATACCAGTGACTTGCAATTAACAAATTTTTCAGTCCATTGGGTTCTGCATAGAGGAAATGGCAAAATATTTAAATAGTGAGCTGAATATTCTAATTCCATTCTGACATGTGTTAGATCACTTTTAAAAATAAGAGCTTGTAAGCATCTCAATTCAGTTCATTTGGAATAAATCCACTAGAAAAGAAGAAATTGAGTATACATCTATACAGATAGGTAAAAAACCACATATCCTTATAAGTACATGCATTCATATATATTACAGGGGAGTTACAGAATTCGCGGACTTGGAACTTAGTATGAACCTCCTCAGCCTTTTACCTGTCATAACAATATATGCAAAAAATAACTCAATGTCCTCCCAGATAATTGGTGAAAAAAGGAGAAATACATTTTTTCAATGGAAAAAATGAAGCTAGTCACTGGGTTATGCACTCTTCTGATCAAAATACATGTTAATTTAGACAAGTAGAAAAACAAAGTCTCTCCTTGAAAGTACAAACAGAATTTTTTTATTGACAAATATTTTGTAGCTATATGTACAGGCAATAGTGAAAATATTTTTTGAGAACATCTAGGAATACAAATACAACTGTATTCTGCACTTGAAATTTCTGAATTCTAAAAAAAATGAATTTTTGAATGGAAAACCTTACAACACCCATTTTAGCATGGAATAAGAAATTTTTAGAAGACATAAAAGTGAGAATAGTTCCTTGATTATGAAAGTGTCTAATTTTTATAAACTTTATAGAATGAAAATATTCTATATAAATGTAGCATTATTTATTACCCTCAGTAAATTGTTTCTAGCTCACTGCATGATGAAGAAACTGCAAGCTGCAACACTAGCTCAGGAATAGGTGATATAATTAAGCTTCTGTCACATTTCATGACTAAAAACAACTTCACCAAAATTAATTTTTCAGGGGAGAAGGCGTTATTTAAAAACTAGTCATGGATTGTGAACAGTATAATTCAAGGAATCACAGAGTTGGTAAGTTTGGAAGGCAACACAGTGGGTGATCTGGTCCAAACTTGCTGCTCAAGCAGGGTCAGCTAGAGCTCACGGCACAGGATTGCACCCACCAGGACCCCCAGGTCCTTCTCCAGAGAGCTGCTTTCCAGATCAGCCCCCAGCCTGTGCTGTTCCATGGGGTTATTCTTCCAGAGTCTTAGGACTCTGCACTTGCCTTTGTTGAATTTTAGACTGTTCTTCCCTGTCCATCTTTCCAGCCTGTCAAAGTCTTTCTGAAGGTCCCAGAGCACTCGGGTATTGGCTACTCCTCCCAGCTTTGTGTCATCAGTGAACCTGCTGAGGAGACATCTGCCCTTTTGTTCAAGTCATTGACGAATAAATTAAACAATACTGGGCCCAGAATGGAACCTTGGAGGACACTGCTAATGACAAACCTCCAGCTAGACCCCACGCCACTGATTAGAGCCCTGCAATTCAGCCAGATTTTAATTGACCTCTGTCCACCCATCCTGTCAAGTTCTTGATTGTCTCTCAAGATTTTGTAAGAGACAGGATCAAAAGCCTTGCTGAAGCCAAAGTAGACAATATCCACTGCTCTCTCCCTGTTGATCCAGGTGGTTGTTTAATTGTAGAAGGCAATCTGTTTGGTCAAGCCCGACTTACCTTTAGTGAATCCATGCTAAATACTTCTGGTTGCCTTCTTGTCGTCCATATGCATACAGATAGACTTCAGAATGAGGTGCTCATTCAACTCAAAGGTGCTCAAAACACCTTTCCCAGGGACCGAAGTGAGCCTGACTGGACAATAGCTCCCTGCGTCCTCCTTCTTGCCCTTTTTGAAGACCAGGGTGAGATTTGGTTTTTTCCGGTCTCCAGGCACCTCTCCTGACTGCCCTGACCTTGCAAAGATGACTGTGAGTGACCTCGCTATGGTGTCCAGAAGCTCTCCCATGGACACATGCTGCCGGAGCCCATGGACTTGTGGACGGCAAGTTTGCTTAGATGTTATCTAACCCAATCCTCCTTCACCGAGGAAAAGTCATCCTTCCAAGACTCCCTTACCCTGGTCTGTGTCAGAGAACCCTGAGGGCTGATCGTGTCAGCGAAGTTTGATGCAAAGAAGGGATTTGATAACTCTGCCTTCTCTGCGTCCCCTGTTACCAGGGTCCCCCTCCATTTACTGATGGACCCACATTATCCTTTTGTTTTACTTCTATAATTGATGTGTTTTAATGAGCCCTTCTTGTTGTCCTGGACATCCTTGGCCAGATTTAATTCCAGATGGGCTTTGGGCTTCCTGATCTCATTTCTGCTTACTCTGACAACCTCTCTATATTCATTCCATGTGTTTTGATGCAGCTTCTAACTCCTGTGTATCTCCTGCTTATACTTGAGTATTGACAGGAGTTCTTTGTTCATCCATGCAGGTCCCTCTTCCCCTTTGCCTGATTTCTTGCACATTGATATGCATCACTATTGGTTCTGGAGGGAGTCATCTTTGGATATCAATTAGCTCTCTTGGATCCCTCTTTCCTGCAGGGCCCGTTTCCATGGGATTCTTCCAAGAACATCCCTGAAGCAGCTAACATCAGCTCTCCTGAAGTCCATGGTTGTAGTCTTACTTGCTGCCCTGCTTCCCCCTTTCCTGATATGTAGCTCCAAATTTTCATGGTCACTGCAGCCAAGGCTGCCCCCAGCCTTCACATCTCCAAAAAGGAGATGCTGTTAATATGAGCTTGAGTGGCTCAGCGTTCCCTGTGGGATTCTCTACTACCCGTGACAGGAAATTGTTGTCAATGTTTTCAAAGGAACCCCGTAGACTATTTGTGCTTTGCTGTGTTGCTTCTCCAGCAGATGGCATGGTAGATAAAGTCCCCCACAAGAACTGGTGCCTGTGACCCTGAGGCTGCTTCAAGCTGCCTGGAGAAAGCCTCATCCTCATCCTTCACCTGAGCAGGCAGCCTGTAGTAAGCACCCACAGCAGTGTCACCTTTATTAATCTGCTCTTTAATCTGAGCCCATAAAGTCCCAACTCGCTCGTTATCCACCCCAAGGCAGATGTTGGTACATTTCAAGTGTTGTCTCATATAGAGAGCAGCTCCACCATGTAGTTGACCAGAAAAAATAAATACAATTTAGCTTTTTAATAATTAGGGTATTTTTTTTACTTCTAATAAATCTAATAAAGTAACAATATTTTAATGAATGCCAAAACATGCAGGCGAAAAGCTTTGTGCATTCAAACAATGTTCAGTTAGAAAGAGGATATGAAGTAAAGCAATCATTAATATGTCTGCTAATTTTTCAATAAAATCCTATGGAGACAAGTAAAGGAATAAGAACCTATTTGAGGAATAACTCTTTTCTTCATGAATAAAATTTGGCCCAAAATATATAACTTTAACAAATGCAAATATTGGTATAATTTAACAAATTAAAAAATTAAAACATTTAATAGGGTGTCCTATATATCTGCTTGTGACATTACAAAACACTGTTTTCAATGAAATTCCCCATTTTGAAAGATCAATCCATAATAATCACATTGCTAAAGCACAAGTATGACCTCTTCCTCATCTCTTCATTTAAACTGAAGGCAATGTAAGAGGAATNGTCCTTAAATTTATTTGTTCTGAATTACAAGAGGTAGATGAGAATTATATTTACACACAGCTGGTCTACAAACATCTGTGATCTGTGATCTTAAGTCTGTTTCTAAGTTTCTAAGTGTGCCTCAAATTCCATTATTTTCTAAAATGTAAAAACAAACAGGCAAACAAACAACCCTCAAAGTAATATTGAATAAAATATTCTTTTGCTCTGTTCTTAGGGTTTTTCTTGCTTGTGTCAGAATCCTCTGTGTTAGATGTAATGACCATTGGTAAGGAACAATAAGACATCTATCACAGGAAATCTTAAGGATGAGTATTTAATCAAAGACACTCCATAGCAAACAGTGAGAAAGAGATACAAAGCTCATTAGTCCATAGTCATCTTTAGCAACCTTTTGCAGAATTCTGTGTTGGATAATTGCATAATTGGCAAAATTAGGAGAGATTCATTTGAATGGAATCACAAGGGTCCATTTTATATGTAGAGTTAGATGTTTCTGATATAAAACATTGACTCATAGAAGGAACTCTTGGAAATAATTGGTTATTTTTCTTTTATTGGACATTGCCCAAAAATACCCTAACAGCAATTTGTGCATTAAGGCTTTAAGCCATAATGTTAAGACATAAATAAGAATCTGCCACAGTCTTAGCTTATATTTCAGTAATTTGCAACCACCACTATTCAAGTATGTACCTTGGGGTTTTTTTATCTATTTTTGTTAATCAGATTTTACCCTTTATATTCCTCACTGCTATTGATTAAAGAATTGTCTTCTCAAAAAAAATGTTTTCCTTCTGCATGAGTTTCTGCAGTGAATAAAGCCGATGTTTTAATCTTCTTTCATGTACACGGAAAAGTTTGAATCCTTCAGTCTCCAAACAAAGTGACAGTTTTGAAACCTCACAGAACTTGTTTCCTCTTTTTCTGAATCCTTTCCAATTTGTTAACTTTATTTTGCCTTAAGAAATAACACTGTGAATATAATGACCTCTCTAATTATGAGTTTAAAAAAATGGTTTTCATATTCTCATGTAGTCTTCCTCTTATGAACTCCTAATGTCTAACCACAGGGCTGCTTTGGGAGTTTGTCATACCAGTTCAAATTTACACAGTATGTTTTCATTTCCCCTTGGAGCAAAACCAAAATATATCCCAAGGTCTCCTGAAAAATGCTGCATCAAAAAGAAGAATGTGTAACTCATTCAAGAATACAATTTTTTTTTATGCCATTCATTTCAACATTGGCAGATTGAGAATTTGAGCAATGCAGTCCATTAGACTTCTATTTTGTTATAAATGTAAGTATTTTGCAAGTTACCATATTCTCATCATATCTTTTGCATTCTCATCTCCAGAAACAAAATTTGGATATGTGCCTTGACTTTATATCATCTTCATTACTAGCTAGCCTTTTTCTTGGAAGTAGGAGTGGAAGATTCAGAAGTTATAAATATTTTTACTGGAAAATAGCATTATTAAAAATAAGTTTGTCATTTTTTCAAGAACATTGATAAACCTATTAAATAGCCCTAATTCAGGAAATGAAAGTATGATATTTCCAACGATACACTTTTCTCATACATCATTTATTTTTTGCAGTGCTGGTTAACCATGTTTTAACCAATCTGTATTTATTAGAATGGTAATTTCAGCTGGAATGTTTTTGTAGCCTCTGCAATACTTCATCAATTCTTGTAGACAAATATAAAGGCTGCATTTTGTAAAATTAACCTGTGAATCTAAAACTGATCCCAAAGTTACCTGACATATTGTCTTTGGTTGTGTATAGCAGTGATAGTGCCTTCATTTTATCAGCATAACCTCCTTTTGCTGCTCTGCAAACATTATTGATTTTTAACAATATTTCTCCCAGAAAATAAGATTTACCTGTAATACAGGGTTCCCTACTACTGCTATATTTCTAATATGAGCAAGGGAAAAGGATTTGACCTATAATACTTGTTAGAATACAGGGGATATCTTATATAGAAATCTTAAGATAATCAAACCAGACTGACAATGAGGTAAGACCCTGTAACTCAATTGTTTTAGCAGTTTCATATTTCTGTTTGCTCAATAGCCAAGTTACTGCTACACAGCAGGTCAGTTCTTAGGAAGCACTAACATATCCCAAATCTACATTCCCATAGTTGCAAGTATGTTGTACACAGACATTTATATTCTACTTATTACGAGGTTTCTAGTTCTTATTACATAATATATATTTTAAAATAAATCATAACTATAATTTTAGTAGAATATTGACCTAAAAATTAGTAGGTATATATGCTGAAATACGGAATATATTTGAGCAAGAGATCAAAATACTCAAAAGAGGGGTTCTTTAATCATAGTTTAAAACTTAATTATTAATACAGAGACTAAAAATTGTTAATACTAATGTATATATTCAAGAACATTACTGTAGGGTTTGTCTTACCTCTACAGATAGGAACAGGGAAGTCCCACAAGGCTGTATTGACAGAGTTGGCTATGCAAGTAAGCTGTGGGTGTCCATCCAAAATATATCCAGTGACACAGCTGTATCGGATTTTGTCACCAACATCAAATCTTGTACCGTACAAAATACCCTTTGGTGGAACTCCTGGATTGCCACAGGAACTACTCTGTAATTCTGGAAAAGATACGCATTTATGACTTAAAATGTTTTTATACTTAAAATGTTGTTATAAATAAATGTTTCATTTTGCTCAAGAATATAGAATACAAATTAAGGCATCTTTGGACACATAGTGTGTTTTCATGGATATAATACAACTCTCAGCACTGAAAATCCACTGCTGGCTTAGTGTATTTGACATTTGCTTAAGTACCCACATATCCAAAGGCAGATGAAAATAAGCATGATGTTTTCCTTAAGCTCCAGTTATCAATGTTTTCATGCAATTTTTTAATTAAATTGACACAAAAGAAATCAGTACATATGAACAGGAAACAAAGCAACTTGATATATTTCTGACTTCCAAGTTACACAAATGCAAAACAATAAACAAAATTGTAATGCAAACATCAAAGAATATCAGATTCAAATTGAACAAAATTTGGAAGAAAGAAATAAAATTGATCAAGGCAAGAGAAAATTTTAACAAGCCTAAGCATGACCAGGAAGCTGTTTAATGATTTAATAGATTTCAGATAATGAGGAAAATGGATGAGACACTGTAACTGATTTCTGAGCAAAGAATTAGTTCGTTTAATAATGTGTAATTATTAATGTGTAAATTAGTAATTTAATAATGTGAAATACCACAGGTCTGGTAACCTATTCTATAATACAGAGCTTTAAACCACTGAGAACCACTGAATCCAAAATGACTCATGGCCGCTCATAGTCTGATTTCTGAGGCCATTAATTAGAGTTCAGTTTCAGTAGCTGGTACTCACATTTCAACTGTGTACCCTTTTGACTGGTGTTTCAGCATCATAAATAGCTTGATTACAACTTTTTCAGTCATTTACTACCAAAATCCTTTAGTTAATGGGCATTAAAATATAGATTTTGTGCAAGTGTGAACAAAAGATGTTTCACAGTCTCATCCTGAGCTCTTCAAAGCTTGTACCAAGTATACTTACCAGCCTAATGCTAATGGGGAAGAGGCAAATCAGATAAACCTGTGTTTGGATTCATACCAAATTCCCCTAATCTAAAAAGGAAAATTATGGAAGAGAGGGTTATGTATGCATTGTTTTAATTTCTTTTCCTGAGTTCCATGTGACTAAAACATGATTCAGTAGCCCTGATTTGCTCATGAGTGCGTGAACAACGTATTTAAATATCTAAGCTGTTATAGGTTTAAATTAAAGGAAAAAGACATAAAAGTTTATTAAAACAATCAGTATGTCTCCCAACATTCATTACATTCTCAAACTTCAATGCCCAGAACTACCAAGAACTGGGATATACTACTAGATTTCTGATACCAGCTATGTAACAGTTATTAAAAAGCAGAATCCACTATAATCATAAATATATTCTCTATATGTCCATACATATATAAACTACATAAAATATATGCTAATGAGTTAATTTGCAAAATTTTATTTACCGATCATGTTCTGATGTGAATATGTTAAATATGCATATTAGTTGCCGATGTCATTGCTGATATTTCCTGCTTTCTCTTACATAATAAACTGTTGGTTTGGATTTGACTTTCATTACAATGACACAACACAGAAGTAAGAAAGTAGCCTATCTCACCTTGGTCACTTCAAAGCTCACCTAAAGAACTGATATTCTTATCACTCTTTTACTGAAGTGTTCTGTGCTGAAACAACACTCCCCTGCCCACAAAGAAGGCAATGCTACAGTGTCCCCCGCACATTTGTGCAAAAGAATTTCTTTTAAATCCCATAACAGTTTTCAAGACTGTTCAATTTGTTATTTATTATCACAGCATGTCAAAATGAAGGTAAGAATGTCGTCCTGTGGATTTTGGTTATCGTATGAATCATATTATATTAACTTGAAAACTCGGCCTGTACATAGTATTTTCATTTTCAACTTCTCCCAGAAGATGAAGTCTTTCAGAAGCCTGTATCTCTTAGGGCTTTGTAAAAAGTTCGCAGAAAGATTCCCTGTCCTTTGAAATAAAAAATATAAAGATTAGCAATGTCACTACCTAAAATTGCTTCCTTTACTCTTACTGCTGTCTCACCAAGGATTACCCACAGAAGGCAATTTATTCTTGTAAAATTACATTATATTTTTAAAGCACTAATTAAAACTCACCCTCCTTCTAAAAGAAAACTAATTTTCCAGTTGCAATACTGTATGATTCATCTAAAAGGAATTCTTGGCATTTTTCATTAACTTTTTAACTTTATGATGAAGCGGCCTGGGAGTATGTTACTACTTCTAACCCTTCAAGCCATTTTGTTCCTGATTCTAGATAAGAAAGTAGAAAAAATAAATTGTACACTTTTAAGTATATTAATTTATTCTGTGAGTATTTTCGTTTTGAACATCAAGTGTCTTATTTGGGGACAAGAGGGAGATAATTTACCAAGTAACTGCATTTGTCTTCTTTGATAGGTAGTATCTATTTTCAAACTGAATGTGACAGTGTACTACCAACTCGCTGACATTTAAAGCTACGGATTGTTACCCTAAGATTGTCATCTGTCAGGGAACACAGGAATTGCCAAACTAGATTGTAATTTTTATTCAGCTCTGCACAGATTCTTCACTTCAGTGACATTTTGATAATCACTAATGATATGAAGGGTGGAAAAGTATTTCCTTTTAAATTTGCCATCTTGTAGTTTGGTTGAACTGCTCCTTGTCCATGTAGTCTGAAAATAAGCATAATTATATTTTTTACACCTTTTCACTTTTTTTTCATTTTTGTGCATTATTTCTCATCTCCTTTTCAAAGCAAGCTGCCCCAATTGTTTCAATCTCTCTCCAAGTAGGAATTTTCTTTGTCCTAGATTTAATTTTGTAAACAAGGTATGTATGAACATATTTGTCCTCTTTTTTTTTTTTTTTTACATAATGTTAAAATATGAAGCTTAAAATACCCCTCAATGCTGTTCAATAACTTTCCATCAAATTAGTTCTTATTAATGCCAATGTAAATTCTGTTAAAAAGCTGTGGGTAAAATGTATTTGGGAGAGTTCTGCTTAGCAGGAGTGGACTCACTCCTGTAAAGACTTTAATTCGTAAAAATTCAGCCCCTTCTAGATACTAATTAATAAGATATTCAAATTAAATAACACTAAATATAATAATAATTTATTTCTGAATTTTTTTTCAAAAAACAAGGCTAGCAGAAATTCAGACTCTCTTTGTCACTATTCACTCAGGGGGAAACAAATCAGAACCAGATATGGAAATTTCAAATTTATTTTATTCAGATTTTAAGTCAGGAATGTTTGAGCTTTTTTCTGTTATGATATTTTTGAAATCAAGAGAAGCACTATCCTCCCTAAAATGTTTAACCACAAAACTTATGATTTGATGTCTAAATATACAAACAAGTATTTTCACATATTCCAGTGATAAAGGCATTTGTCATAGCACTGCATTCTATTAAGCTTAGTTATGAATACTAATGTCCTTCACACACTATTTTATCATAGCATTTGGGATATTTGATTATGATATATACATTATGATTCTATTTTTCCCAAAATAAAGTGAGAAATACTG
Source organism: Leptocoma aspasia (assembly GCA_013399835.1). Classification (NCBI taxonomy): domain Eukaryota; kingdom Metazoa; phylum Chordata; class Aves; order Passeriformes; family Nectariniidae; genus Leptocoma; species Leptocoma aspasia. Next base: position 746,611 of record VXAX01004903.1, read on the forward strand.
TCAATACATACATCTTCATGAGTACTCACTTATTGAAAGACATATGTAATATCCCAATACAGGCTAATACTTTCATGTAGTACTTTTGAAATTAAATACTCCTGGTATCCCTGCACTCCAAGTTTGATATCTCCCCCTATTACTGCGTGGTACCAGTCCATGCAAACATGAATAGATGAATATGTTATTCTAGGGACCACTCCAGCTGTCATTTGGGACAGGATGTGGTGTACTGGAAATGCTAGAATATGTCTGTACATGGACATATGTACAGAAAAGCCGTGCATATGTACTTTGACTTACTGACAAGCAAGAAAGTTTTGGTATTGAAGGCTCAAGGCTGATTTCAGAAGTGCTGCATGTAGTATGTGTGTGGCTATAGGGAGAGCCATACATTCTAAAGGTCCCAAATGCTAGGACAGGTGATGTCTTTGTAAAAATAAGAAGTAGCCTGAAATTACCTTGTCCAAAATTTCATCTTTATTGGATCTTATAATACTTTATTTTAGTTGTCCATTGTTTTCCAAAAGTTTTAAAACTAAAAAATAACTTAGATACATAGCTTCTAATTTATAATATTTTGCCTATTTTGCTTACTTTCTATTCTGTCCTCATTCACATTGCTCTGAATTTATGAGTAAGCATGGTCTAGATTCAAATCTAATAGGGACTAGAAGAATTAACTGACAAGTATAGGAATACTGTTGTCTTACTACACACATATTATATGTGTGTAACTATACATATACATGCATGTTTAATTTCAGGTTACAGAGTGAAGGAAACCACAAGAAAAATTTGGAGTAGGCAATGTAAGTGCAGCGAAGGAAAAAATTAAAAACTTAATATCAAAATGTCAATTTAACCGCACAGAAATGTAAGATTCAGAGAGTAAAGACACATTATAAATGAATACTTTGAAAAATCTATCATAAACAGCACAGATATATTAAAACAGTTATTGAATTTTAACAATTCCCTCCCCCAAAATCCAGGTCTTTCCTCTGTAGAAGTTCAACAACAAAAATGGTTATCCCTTGATTCCAACAAATCTGTCACCTTGAGATGCAAGTGCAGAATGAAGAGTCACTATTCTGAAATTCACTTTTGTTTACAATAGTGACAAACTGTTTATCTAACAATCTAAACTTCTCTGAAGTTCTTCTTTTAATTCCTGCATTTTTTGTGGATCAGTCAAAAGAGGCTGTCATATTCTGGTGTCTAACTATAAATAGTCAAGCAAGAGAAAGTGTGAGAAGTTTTGTGGGTTTTTTTCCCCCCCAAAGGAAAATAATGTTTTATTCTTTTCCTGTTCTAATTGCTCTTTCTTGATTAATATATCTGCAATAGTAACCTCACTGAGGGTCTCTACTGTTCACTAAACATAATACAGCTAATTACATTGCAGTTTCCTACCTATTTTTTTAATGAATGACATGATTTTGCTTTTTTCTTCCCTTTGAGGTTATTTTCATGTCAAAAAATGACAGAGGACCCTGTCTTAAGGGAACTTTCAATGTAGATTTTTTATACTGAATTTGGTTTTGTTTCTAAGTACATTGAAACAATCACTGGATTTGTCTTCCTTGCCAGTAAGACAAGAATGTTTCTATTTATAGCATAAAGTCATATGCTATTTTAATAGGAACAAACTCGTTTCAGCATTAAATTAGAGCTGAATTAACATAATTCTTCTACAAGCAAGGGAGAAGAAGCACAGAAAAAAAACCTCCAGGATATGTGATGGAAACAAGGGATAATTACAATACTGTAGTCACATTAACACAGTGAGCATGAAAAATGTCCAGGGTTTGCAATGTATTCCTTTCACATGCAATACAGTGTTCAGGCTATCTGCTTAAACCAGCTGCAGATGCAGAACAGCACTAGAGCTGAAGGACCGTGCCAAAAAAAAATCATGGCAGTCACTAATTTAACCACAGGGCAGCATGACCTGGAACCCAGTGAAACCAACAGAAAGATGACTACATGTTTCAGTAGATATGGTTAGATCTGATGTTTCCCCATCAGACACACTCCTGAAGTGCTACCTGAAGGGAATGACAAGCAGGCAAACACGAGATAGCTAGCAAAGCTATACAATTAACAATTAATACAATTAATAGCAAAGCTATACAATTAACAGCACCAGCCACTTGCCTTTACCAAATTCCACTTGAATGGAGCTCTAGCTGCAGTAAATCCCTGCACAGCTGCTGAGGGCACCAAGTAAATCCTGAGTATGGCTGGAAGGTAGATGCACATAGTGCATGGGCTGAGGAAGGCCATTGGGAACAACATGAAGTTTTGGCCTGGATGCCGAGTTGCAAGTATCACAGAGATCGCTGCATACTCTCTGCTATGAAATTATTCAACCAAATCAGTATAACTTGGAGCCTGAGATCCTGTACCTGCCACGTGTGATGGTTGTTCAGCTTCCCAGGTGGATGAAGTCCAGACAGATGCACCCTGCCTGCCATGCAAAGGCTGTGTAGATATGCCTATGTATGTGTCAAAATGGGATTGTTCTATTTAGACTGCAGGGTTTTCTGAGTGCTTTTTTTAATATGGCTGTATTCTGGAGACAGCTTGGAAGAGGCTGTTGAAATTACGAAGAAAATATTATTTCAGAGCCCAGGACAATCCAAAGTAAAAATAATGCTAACATTTATACTTTATTGATAATCCTTCTGCAATATATATTCTTACTAGGTCTTTTAGAGTTATATAAAAGAATTTAATGTTCAATTTCTGAAATATTATGGCAACAACTATCTCATTGTATTGCTTCTTTTCATTCCACCTTAGCCTCAATGCCTCATCTGAATTTACCTCGTGCTAGGTAATATAAATGTTGCATTGTTGCTCACTGCCCATTCATACTACAGTAAGCAAATATGTAAAAAGTTAAGGAATTTAGAATAAATCTGTTTAGTCACTGAAGGAGGATGTCATAACACAAAGAAGTTGTGTGGTATTATAAAGGCAGCATCTCCACACAAATTTTACAAAAAATAATAGATACATGTGTCAGATAAATGTCATGAATTTCATATATTTGATGTACTAACATATCTAGTTTCCTACTGGAATTAGGTTCCATATTTTATTTCAAAAGGTAACAAAAATACTGGGAAGATGCATAGTTTTTATATTCAAGATGATAGAATTGCTGAAATTAGAGAACAGGGTTCTCTGAAATTAGAGAAAAGAGCACATTTAATGTAAAAGTACTGAGACTTCTAAAGAAAAAAAAAAGGAAGAAATAGAAGTTTCACTGAGCTCTGATAGGCATTTCTATTTAATGCATTGACTCTTCAGCTGTTACAAAGGATAATATGGACTATTTATGTTTTAAGTTATCATAAATTAGAGACCAGCTAGTCTTAAAAAGAATGCAACTTCTCTTTGACCTTCCTGTTGGCCAAACTCATCTGAACTGACCAGTGTGTAGTCTGAGGATACAACCACATGGCTAAAATCAAACATGCTTCATGTCTGACTTATTAGCCAAGGTTTCCATGCTACAGGTCTTCTTCACAAATTGTGTCCTAACATGACAGCAGAACTCGTGGTATGTTGAACTTTTCAACTTGTTTTAAAAAATAATAGGGAAAAAAAAAAAAGAGAAAGTTATTTCTATTACTGTGAATCACTCAGAGTTTAAAAGTGGAATTTAAAGCATAAGATGTAGATGTGGAATGTCATAGGCATGTTGTTGGACAGTGGCATAAAAGGGCACAAAGAAAACCAGTTTTCTCCTGAAGGGAACTTTGACACATGAGAACTGGGCACTAGGTGGCACCTGAAACATTCAGAGCTATTGTATGATCTGGCAGAGTAACAAGCATTTCCTTCTGTATATATCTCAGAGTAAGAATATTTCGATTTTTCATATCTATTCCATATACTGTGTATATATCTGTTGCTGTATATATGCTTATGTGTAGAATTACTATTAGGAGACACTATAGTCCCCTATTAGAAGTCCAAATGTTTGGGGCAATTGGGTCACTTCATTGACTGCCTGCTTCTTTCACTCAAAGGCCATGTTGCCTCTTACAGTGAAATTTCAGTCTGGATCCCACCATTACTTTTGGTATGAAAAACATGTAACACTGGTTACAAGAGACATGTTAACAAATTTAGACCCATATTCCTGTCCTTATGTTCAAAATGCTTCTGGTTTAGAAGAAGAAGAAAAACATTTGAGAAAAGAAAGATGGCCTTAGTTCTGTAACTTAGTTTTCATTTAGAAAGTCTTATGATTTAGAATTTTCCTTTAGAAGATTAAATCATTGTTCTCTCCAAAATCTGTATCAGAGTTGTTTTTGCAGCACACCATTTCTTCATAAAATTAATGCCTTTATTGTATTTGATGGCAAAGGGTCACAATCAGCTTTCTGGGATGTCATGAGGACATTACCCAACTCTTCAGTGGTCTTTTTTATATTCCATAGTGCATCTCAGCTGGTGGGTTGAGAATATTGCTCAGTAGGTAGGATACATGGTGGTTGGGCAGTGCCTTCGTTGAGCCAATGCTAGATAAATTTTCTGAATGTTCTTTCTTGTACAACAAATCTTTTTTTTAGAAGACACAAACTCTTTATCCTTTTATGTCTCAAGGTCTCAGAATATCAACTGAAATTTAAAACCCTTACTCCAAGCTTCTATCTAAAGTATTTTTGTGAATGCTTCATGGTGCACCAGCATATCTTTCAGTCTATATATGGCTGTCATACAGTTTATTCAGTTAGACATGTTTTATTACATTATATATATGTCATTAATATTTATTCATTCTCTTAAGAATGTAAATTTGTGGTAATGTAGAAAAATTGTGAGCTAAAAATTTTTCATTCTAAAATACAACGTCTTACTGTTTATCAAAATATTTTTATCAAAATGCTGAAAATCTCCACTCTAGATTAGGATAGAAGTGTAATCTCATTTGCTTACATCAGACTGTACCAAAGATCATGCATTCAGAATATAGTTGAAAACAGTGCTGATACATTAAGCAAGAGAAAATTTATGGTTAAAAGTGTTCAACTAATAGTAGTAAAGCTCCTTTATTTTGATCATTTTTAAGTGTTTATGATACAACTCAGAAGTACATCCAAAACCTTGCATAATAAAGTGCTATTCTCAGAGTCATTTTTCTAAACACAATCATAGATTCAAGGTCTAAAGCAGATGGCTACCTAATGAAGTCCTATTTACTGGAGAAGGTCTCTCTGGTTAATGCTCATCTCCAGTATAATTTGAATTTTTCATTAAAAATGTCCAGATGAGACAACATTTAAAAATACTAGATTGAGGATATTTGCATTATTCTGCTTTTAATGGTACTTACCCTGATAATTTCACAGGGATGAAATGCATTATGACTTATTGACTCCATTTCATAAGGTGAAATAATAGAACATTACTGATCTTGTCCAAATTACTTACATGATGATTACTTAACCAAGAAAGACGGTGTGATCAAATGAATGGTTAGCAATGTGAATAAACATCTGCCACTGGCCACTCATCAAGACCAAGCACAAAACCTTTGAATAACTTATATTCCATAAAAATTTGTTTTCTGAATCAATGCTGAGATATGCACCCACAATATTGTATCCTCCAAAAGTCATCTTTCCCCATGGGAGAAAAGGTCCATTATTCTGCAAACATGAAAAATTTAAATCTGCTTTTCCTACCTCTTAATTTCCTTTTCACTTTAAGTAAGAATATCCAGATGTTCTTCACTTGAGAAGCAATCAACTGTAATTGTTATTTTATTTCAGCATTATGCTATCATTTTCCTATTGCAAGAATTAACATTAGAATCACAGAATCAGAGACTGATTTGGCTGGACCTTAAAGATCACCAAGCTCCAACACCTCTAACATGGGGAGGAACACCTTCCAGTAGACCAGGTTGCTCAAAACCTCATCCAACCTGGCCCGGAGCTCTGCCAAGATTGGGTCATCCATAACTTCTCTGAGTAACCTGCTCCGGTGTCTCTCCACCTTCACAGTAAAGAATTTCTTCCTCGTGTTGGTGTTCAGCATTCTATTATCACCTTCGTTGCATGGGCTCAGAGAACAGTTCTTAGGGAACATCTCTCGAGTCTCAAAATCTGTGTGCTTTGCCTTATGCTGGAGGCAAGTTCCCAAGTTCCCTGGAACATTTGGGAAAACATTTTCAGGATTCTGAAGCATGGGAGAGTGAAAGTATTGTTTGATGAAACATGATTTTGTTATGCAGAAATGATTTCAAATGTCTGAAGAAAGAAAGAACTTTCAAGCTGATTGATGTACCAACATTCTTCCGTAAGCAAGTATTACCTGGCATAGTGGGCACTGATTTATATAAGCTGTCCTTTGTGTATCTCGAGGAAAAGTGGTTAATCAATACTTTTTTCTCTTTTTAATAGTGAGAAAGTAAATAACATATCAATGTGAATGATTAAGGACACTATTGATTCTGGGCTATGGGCTATTGTGGGTATCATTTTTTTTCCCCAGACATTTTACTATCAAAAGTACTATTTGCAGTTCCTAGTCTGAGTCTTGTAGGATCAGAGATCAAACAACTTGCTTTGCTTTTCCTGCTTTAAAATAACTAGTTTGAGACACAAGCAGTAAAAGGCATTTAATCTTATTTTATAGGTGTAATCATGGAGAGCAACAGCCGAGTAATTCATGTGACGTAAACATGTAAATTTTCTTTCTTCAAAGTCTCCTTTTGTAACTAATAAAAGCTAGAATTAACATAGACAGCCCTCATATTGGCAGCCAGACTAAGAACTGCTTTTATTCCTATCCCTTCATATTATCTTCTGTGGGTCATTCCTCTCTTGCCTAATTTGTTATTGGATATGAGTGGTCATATTTGAGAGGAGAGAAAGGATTATCATTAAAATAATTCAAGATTTGCATTAACTTCACATTAAACATCTGTGTAGGCCACCATTTCTCTGGCTATCTCTACATGATAGGTTAATACTGAAACAGGTGTGACAGTCATGTCTCTGAACTTAGGTATTTCTGAATTGAAAAATGGTTTGAACAGCACCCTGTCAGCTTCTACTTTTAAATACTTTCAATATTCTCTGATTTTATTGAGAAAAAGAAAAATGTTCTCGGAAAAGGCTGCTGCAGTACTGCACAAATCACTGTTTGACAGAGCTTATGAAGTGTTCGTTGTGGTGCTAACTCACTGAAAGATCATATATCTTATAGAGATCTTTGCAAAACTTCTTTAAAGAGTGACAGATTGGTGTGTTAGAAGAGCTAAACAGCGTCAAAGAAATATATGTTATACAAGTAGGCTGTTAACACAGTGTGAAATGGTAGGGAATACACAGGAATCTATCCTCTGGTCTATATCTGACATGCTCAATCATGTGATACAGAGTTCTACATTCATGTGTAAAGAGGGAAAAATTGCCAGTGTCAATTGATAAACAACTACTCCCTGTTTTCAGGTTAATTTTCCATTTTTGTTGGACAGACACTACCAAACGGATGAACATTTCAAGTTTTTCCTCCTTTTCCCCCCACAAAATAAAGGTGAACTAGAAAAATAAGGAGAAAATCCATTTTTAAATTTTTTCCTCAATGAGTTTAGAAAGATGTGTTTTCATTCAGAGAAAAAAAAAATCTATTTTCATCAGACACATTTGTAACAATTGAAGCACTTTTGCAATTAACATTGACTTGGTTATCAGATGTTATCTGAATTAATGTATTGGCCAAATGTAAACAGAAGGCTATAAGGAAAATTAAAAAAAAAAAAATTGAGTCAGGAGCAAGATGTCCAGACTTCTTATTTATGTCTCAGCACCCTGAATGCTCAGCCCAACATTCTGCTGTAGTACATTTTACTGTGATAAGTTTGCTCTCTGGGGATAACGTGGAAATCCTGAAAAACATTTCTTCTTTATCAATTAATCAAATATTTACTAAAAGACATATGGCACTACATAGACAGGACAACAGAGTTGGTGTGATTTCTGGAGTATCTACCTTATTTCAAGGAAAATAAAACAAGGCCTTATACCATATTTTCTTCCCTCTACATATAGTTTATATTAAGAAAATTGAGTTATTAACTCTTATAATAATAGATCTGTATGTAAATATATGCTGAAACATTTGATTATACTTTTGTGTCTCTCTTTTTTTTCCCCCCAGTAGTTTATTCCATTCTAAATCTCTCACTTCTTTAATGTAATGCTCTGCCTTCTCCTACATTAGCAACTTTTGCAAAAAGATACTGGGAATATGCTGAGACATAAGCAAAAATATATCATCTCAACTGGAATGAGTTTGCGTATTTCTGCTTTCCTGTGTTATATTTACAAGAGGATTTAAGTACAAAATCTACAGTTATGGTAGAGTTGACTACTGTTGTAGTCAGCAGTGCTGTTTTAAAAAGGTAGCAATACCTAAATTAATCAGATCTACAAACTGGAGATAAATTGTAGATTAGCATGTCGAATTTATATTGTCATCCTCCCTCATTCACAGTTTTAAGGAGCATTTCTTAATAAAGTTGAGAAAGCTTCTATGGTAACTCTGGTATATTAGTTCTTTAACAGCAAAAATTAGAGTAAATTGATAGTAAAGAATAAAAATTTTTATTTGTTTAAAATTTTTCATTTACTTTTGTGAAACAAAAGATATTTGGAAACAAAGTGATTTAATAAAATCAGGAATCACAAACTTTGCTTAGCAGCTGTTTCTTTGCATTTCTATATTGCTGATATAAGTAATTTTTCAACAAAATTACAATTTATGGGACTATTTGGCTATTAAAACTGTTAAGTTATTTAGTTGTGTTTGAAGAAAAGCTTAAATATGTAGTTAGATACCAAGCTTCAGATGAATAAGGACTTATTGTGCTTTATGATGAAAATTATTATGGCTGAATAAAGAAAGAAAACTTTTTTATTATTGTCTATATTTCTATGTATATGTATATGGGGCTTGTATTAAAAAACTTATTTAAATTGTGAAGATAATAGAAAATGTCTTAGACATAGTTTGTTCCTGAAAATAGATGGGTCAAGTGTACTTTTGGTTATGCAAAGCCAAACTAGTATAACATCTTTCCTTGAAAAAGTACACTCATCTCTCTGCACTGCTTTCTGCTTCAGTCTTTACAGAGATCAGTCTGGTCATGGTGGTATAAAAGGAAAACAATCCCCAGAACACCTCAAGAGTTTGACTGCAACACCAAATATTTTTGCTTGCTCTTCCAAAATCCGTGCTGTTTTCAGCATTGCAGTCCTTCGGCTCATAGCCAAAACTCAAATTCCAAGTATCAGCAGTGTCCAGAAATGCCAGATATTCTTTATAACTACAGCTATTTTCAATTTGTACATGTCAGAGTATCACACAACACTGAAGTGCCCTTTTTCACCACAGCATTGGAATACAGGGTAATTTTTTTACACGGGTTTAGAAACAGAAGTCAAGGCAACCTCAAATGCATATTAATCCACGAATTGAAGTCAAGAAATCAAAATACATCACCTCAGTTCCTAGTGAAATCTTTTCCTAAATGCCATCCATTTCTTATCAATAATGACTCCATTCTATATATTTTAGTCCTAACTAATCCTGGATCCATTTGAATGACCTATTGATAATTACATAATCTTCACTTGACAATGCAATTAATAATGTTTTTTTTAATTTGTACGCAGTAAAATTCTTTAATTCAGGGGATCCTGATTGCTTACAATTTAAGAAATAGTGTTTTCATTTAAATATCTCCCTACCCTTAACAAGCATGTACCTAGTATGTGGAATACATATGACATGCTTTACAACACAAGCTTTCCTTTTGAACATGAACCATTTAGAATTTTCTTCTGAAAATATAACCTCTGTAAAAAGAACAATAAAAAATACACTAATTTATGAAGTAAATCCATATATCTATATGCTCATATCCGCTCTTTCTGATATTATTCTTTTTGGTTATCTGTTTTCTGTGTCAAAACCACACTGGCCTCAGGTCATTTTAGAGGATTTTAAATCATCTGAGTCAACAGTTTCCAAGATATACAGTAGAAGATGGTGGCACAATTATCAGAATGTCTAGAGGGCTCACATAGTGGATTTTTTTCTAAAAGACCTTTCATATTTTAGTTTCTCAAGAATGATGCTGCTTATTTAATGACTATTTAAGATCTGTAGTGCTAACCACACTATAAATAGGTAACAGACATCACCCACATGCTTTTGAAACTATGTTATAAAATCCAATGATTTTATAGCCAAAAACCAAAATTACTGGGAGAAAACTGAAATTTTTGTTCAGTTATAAATGTTAGACATTAGGCATGAATTTTATCATTTCCAAGGGAAAAAATGTATGAAAGGAATTTTATTTTTTTAAGATATGCGAAGCACAAAGAGGTTGTGATTGCCTGGAAAAAATGTACTTTAAAAAAAAAATCTGTCAAAAGAAGTATTTTTTCATTCCTTCTCATTATGCTGATCGTCTTCCAGTTTTTTGTAAGAGAGAGCAAGGTGTTTCTTCAATTGCATCCTCCTTTGATCCAAAAGTTCCTCCGAACACTTAGAACAGGCATAGGCCTTGCAGTGTTTCACATGTCTTTGGTGTCAGCAGCAGAATCTTGGGATCAGAGGAGAGGGGGGCCCCTCACCTGACTCTCACAGTTTGCTCTAACTGAGCTTGAGGAAGCAGTGAGAAGCCTCTGTCATTAAAGTGCAGAAATTTCATTCCAAAGGTTTGAAAAGCCAGAGTCCTTTCTGGTAACTGGCCTTTCCATAGCCACAGTCTCTGGGAGATTGCCCACATAGTCCCACTGAACTTGTCCTCCACAGTTTTTCTGTGGGGTAGCCACAATTAGACAAGGCAATAAAACACAAAAGGTTTACCTTGTTAAAGTTTCAAGGACCTCCTGAATGTAGAAAACTTACAAAGCATTTCAAGGTTTTCAGACAGGGAGAAAAAACTTCCACCCAGAAATGAAAATTTGGCAAATGGGAAAAATTCACTTTAAACATAAAGTGTAACATTATAAACAACAGAAAATATGACACCTCTTTAATAAATACAACTACATAATGATAAGTAATCCACTCTGTAATGTTTCAAAGGAGAGCTGTTTCTCAAGCTAAATGTATATAGAAACTATAAACAACCTGGAGACAATTTAAAGAAGACTCACTTTTAAAGTCAGTTCTGAAGAAGCATTCCATGAAGTTGTGTTGTAAACATAGCATGCCATGGCAAGTAGATTCACTTAATCATTTAAATAAATTATATGCATAAAACATATTCAGATAAGAGCTGTATTGTTAAATAACATTATCATTATAGGTTTAATGCATTGATATATTATTACCTCAAACTTTTTCATTGTATTAAATACTTCTTATCTGTCCTTGATCATTTCTTAATGAGTTTACTATTTTGATTGAAGTCACACTATTTTGAGATGGTTGTAATTTGAATAATGCTTACCTGGTGAAATTAATTAGTTTTTAGTTGGCTAAAGGTGCTTTGGTGTTTGTATTAATGTTCTATTTTCCTAGAATTCAGAGTTACTTTTTCCTCATTTCAGAGTTTACTTGGGGTTTAGCCTACTTGCATTTTGGCTTTCAAAAGTCTTGCTTTCAGCAATCTTTCCTGGTCAAAACCTACTGCCTTGTCATTCTGGAAATATAATTCAATTTCTCTTTTGAAAACACATTATAGCATATGGTTATATACTGTTTTGGATTAAGTAATTACCTAGATGTTTTTTTATCAAGCTGATAAATCCTTTTTTTTTCCTTACTTGTCTGTTTCCAAAATGTCTTTACTCAGGGTAATATCTTGAGATCACAGATACAACATAGCATTTAAAATTAAGAACATTATCAGGGCATTGTGCTTGGGTTAGAAAATATCTTTCATTTAAAAATAGTTCAGCAGAATGAATTACTCATACTGTAATTGGCTGGGATAAAGGATTGGTATTGGCATTGATGGTATATAAAGGTATCATGACATTTTTAAAAGTTTCCTTGGAGTCTGTATTCTACTTCTATTTTTCTGACTATAACACTAATTTAGCAATCCCATAATTTAGTGCTATCTCTAAGGAAAAATTACAGCCGAGGAGAACTATTGCAAATGGGTATTTGAGCAGCAATCTAGAGAATATAGAGATTTTGCATATAAATTGAGACATACAAAGGCTTGCTGTAGCTCTCTCATTATCATCAGGCCATGCTGTTCATTGCAATTTGCTACCTGTCCTGCTGCCACAGACATGAAGCTTCTACACGTGACAGCAACAGATTTTGAGGGCACAAAATGTTTACTTTTTTTTTTTTTTTAAACGTAGGGACTATTTAAATTACAAAATGCACATACTTCCATGTTCCAAGCATGGTAAATAGGATATACAACAGAACCAAAACAGAAGAGGGTCTGTTACAGGAGCACCAGAACTGAAAATTCTTTATCACTATAACTTTTATGTCTGTCTTCCTGTATTTTTTCTTCTATGCTAATTAGCATTAGTCCTTGTTTTAAACTATTGGTTAGTTCTACTACACAGAAAATTGGTAAAGTACTCTCACGGGCAGGAAAGTGGCAGTCAGAGTCTAGTTTCTGTACATGTAGGAGTGAAAAGAGTGACAATCTACTCTTTACCACAAGAAGAAGAGGAAAGATAATAACTTGCTTATATTTGTTGCTATTTTGTGATGTTTTCATGATGAAATATGTCTTTGGTAGTGGAGCCATGGTGTCCTAATGTGCAAACTTCCTTTTTCTTTTTTTTCTTTTGTTTTCTACAATGCCAGAGATTTGCAATACTAGTGAACATGCAGAACTTTATATATTTTAGGATGTTGATTGCTATATGCTCCATAATATTCATATTATTCATAACGCTGAACAGCAAAGCAAAGATCTCATCAATGCTGCCATAAATTTGAAATTATGCAGATGTATTGATTTCAAACTGGGGCAATTGCCCCAAGGCATAGGTTAAATTAATAGCAACAGCATCACTAACTTGTAAAGTATTTTGCATTTATATCAATTTCAAATTAAACTAGATTTACCCTGATATATTTTACAGACTAAAAGAAGCTAGTTAGTAGCTTAATATAATATTCTGTTATTTCTCTGCAGTTAGCATATAGCTTGCCCTCATCACATTCATTTACCTCTTTATGTTTTTTAGTTTGTTTCTTTTTATATGTCTGCCAGAACAGTCATCTCTTGAATGACTTGAGAAATCAGAGTCTAAGGTTAGAAGTGACATGTCACGAACATCCTAAAACTTGGGGTTTTTAAACCTCAGATCAACAGATTTAGATATATTTTAAGATGCCATCTGGTAGCTTTATACATAACAACACAAATTTTGAAATTAAAGCATTTATTTATTAAACAATGATGGTTATCTCAACATAATTCATTTACTAGTAGTGGTGATTTGCATGAAATGAAGATTGTTAAGCAGCATTCAATTGATTTGTGATACTATACCAGCAATTCTTTGTTCTCTCATGTTTGATGTATAACATGTGAAACTTTACAGACAAAGCAAAGTTTCCTAATGACCTAGAAGCATATTAATTAACTTAAACCATCAATCAGGAAGCCAAACTACCATACGCCTAATTTTTTTTTTCTCTTTTTTAACATGACTCTGTTTCTCAGATGGACATGTACCTGCTCCCTTTTTCCAGAATAAAGATGTAGCTTTCCTAGCTGCTTAAGGTCTGTTCCTAAATCATGAAAGTAATTCATAAAGGCCCTGCATCTTAAGATAAATGATACTTTATTTCATCTCCAAGAATATGTGCCTTGGAATGATTGTTTTTTCCAATGCTACCAAACCATGATAAAAATGACTATCCCTTTTTCTTGCCATAATTTTTAAATCATTAACTAATTATTTTTGAAATGGTTTTGAGAATAAATCCAATAATGATCTAATAATAAAAAAGTTGCCAAATTCTCTGTTGCTTTATCTAGTTTTAACACCCATCTTCCAGGGTAAAAATCTAAAAAGTTGCATTCCGTGTCTTAGTTCCATGTCTTACACAATGAAAAAGTGAATACCAAGGAAAGATAGCTCCCAGATATGTGCATTTGCCATGGGAATATACAGAATTTGGTAGCTGCTAAAACCATGCAAAGCAAATACTTTTTATACATTTGTCAAGTGGGAGGTTGAGGCCACATATATGCTACTAAATAGTTCAGCAACCATTCTCTACCCCTGAGAGCCAGTGGAAAGCCAGGATGAAAATCCTTATGTTCTAGCACTTTCCCAAACCATGACAGCCTCATCCACACCTGCATTCCCCTACATCATGCCTTTGAATTTTATCGGGGTGCTAATTTATAGAAATGGAAAAAAATGCTAGGGAATAAATATTTTTACAATTAAATAGCAGAGATGATCACCTACTAGGGTTGATCTAGACCGATCCTATAGAAATTTGGTTTACCACTGTGTACACCACTGCAGTGATTCAGTCAGTGCTGCATAAATGTCTTTCAATCTCCTCTAATCAGGCTCCTTGTTAATTAAAACCGTGGAACTATTCTTACAAAGCTCAAGCTGGGATCACTGTTTTATCTTTAACGTTGATGCTGTTGCAAGTGGCAGATGTGACATGGATGAAGGAAATGCATTCCCTGAGCAAGAGCTCTATGTAGGAGGCTCTGGGAATCACTGTTAATAGCAGTATTAAGCAGAAGGCAGGCCCCTATAGCAAAAATTTGAAATTAAATTTCCAGAATAATGGAAAATTTGGGGGGCAAGCACTCCATATGGAGGGAAGACATACTTGTATTTATTTGTGTTGACACCGTTTGGATGGGAAATAAAATCAGATAAATTGCATTCTTGAAGCACACACCTCTTTTTCCTCCAACTTCAAAAGAAGCATATGGTGTCTAGGTCATATGTACACCATAGATGCCTTAAATTAGGTGACATGGCATTTGTCTGTTTCATTAGAATCTAATCAGACCATTTAAGTTTCTACACAATTTTACAGACAACTGGAAAAGAAAAAAGTATGGATTTGGGCATTTTCTTCCTCAGATTAAGTAAACATGATGTTTTCTGACTTGGTACTTGTTTTGTTGGGTTTTTGTTGTTGTTGTTGGTTTTGGTTTTGGTTGTGTTTAGTTTTTTTTTTTTTTTTATTAAAACACAACTCTTTCCCAACTATTTATTCAACATATAAATTCCAGATGCTTTGCTAAATTTGAATTTTCTAAATTACATCAACATTTATATCCAGATCCTCTATTTAATAAAAAATTACAAAAAGACATTACCAAGAAAGATTTGTGCCAATCAAAACTATAAAACTAAAATTTCTTTTAATCTTATACCCCCTGACGTATAAATTCAGAACTTTAAAAGCTTAAGACTATCCAGAATGCTCCCAGAACCAGTTTTATAGGACCAAGAAATAAAAACAAAACAGCTGTTAAACAATAAGGTTTCCCATGGACAAAACCCAACTTGTTTAAAATAAACATTTTCTTTTTTCTCAAAGTACCATACTACACATCCTTTCAAGTCTCACAAAATATCAGAGAGAGGAGAAGCACTAAAGAATGCATCAGGTTTGGAAAAAAAACCCACAGTGCAGTGAACACTAACATGTGCATATTATTTGCAGAAGAAGCTTAAGCCATTTGTAATTATTATCTATGGTTATGGTAACCCAAAAGGACATTCTCTAGTTTAAATGTTAAAGAACTTTTAGGTGAAATCCCTGCCCAGAATTTCTATTTCTTTCACTGTGAAAATTTTTTATTCAGCTACACTTCTGGACCTTGACTGTGCCAGCATGACTTGAGTTACAGAGATGACAAAGTCACTTGAGGAACACGGGTAACCCTGAAGAACCTTTTAGAAAGGCTGGCAAATACAATTCTTTTAGCATAGTCAAAGGTGACCATGCAACAAGAGTTCTCTTTAATTCAAGTTTGTTTCCCAGTCATGGTTAATAAAGCTGGTAGTAGTCCTGCTCTACAGACACAGCACAACAGTGAAAAAGCTTCTTCTACTCCATGGTCCCATGTCAGTCATCATTGTTTTGTGATAGGAAGTGTCTAAATGTTTCTTTTGTGTGAAATCAAAAAGCTAGCAAAAAACACCAACAGGATGCAAAAACAGACTCTCCAGGACAACAGATGATTATAATAAATGCAGACATATATAGTGTAGTTACTTATGAACTGTTCATCTGCATTCTGTCGGAATCCAGGGCACAGGGAATATTTCCCTGCCTGTATTAGGGAGCTCTGACCCCCAGTCAGACACTGTTTTAAACCTTTGTCCCAGGGAAAAAATTGCCAAGGCTTTGGGATGAGTGGGAGAACACAGGTGTGAACTAGGTGTGTAGCAGCAGTAGTAGTAGTCTATCACAGGGTGAAGTATTTAGGATTTTAGGATTTTAGTATGAGAGTGAATGGGAGACAAGATGGAGGATTTTGGGTTTTGTCTCATTTCTTCCTTGCTCTTCTTCTTCTCCATTTTCTGTAGCATTGGTGGCACAAAGTCATTGGTTAGGGATGGTAGCAGCATAATTGTTACATGTGTAGATTAGTAGGAGTCATTGGTAGTAAAGTAAAAACAATATACGTGTTAGAAGGTAATTGGATTAGGTATCTTTAAAAAGACCTTGGTTTTGGGTATCGAGGCCATTTTTGTCCATTTTATGCCTTGCGTCTCACACGCTCAGTCTGGCATGCAGACAGCGTACTGAACTTAAGATAAGAGAAAAATAAACAACAAACTGAAGACCAAGAATCAGTGAGTCCTGCGTGTTTTTCATCCCTGGCAAAGAACTCACGAGAGGGAACCTCCTTCAAGGGCCCAGGGGGTAGGTTCCCAGCAGTGTGTGGGGTTCAACAACAAACACCATCAAGAAAGAAAAGAACCCCAACAGCATTCCATTTATAATTAGTTGTAAGCAGCATCTTTAAAGAAAAGTTAATCAGCTTAATGAATGGCATTAGTGTTATACCAAATTGGGTGGCTCATGCTTTATTTCCTGTCACTTACAGAAAAAGAACAGTGATCAGCTGACCTGCAGACATCAATATTGTTAACGACTGCGAATAAAGATGATTAATCCAACCTGTAAGCAATTCTGTAATAACAGTCCTTAACATAATTTACCTAAACTAGAATATAAAAAGTAAGTCTTGTCCATGCTAATTTGTCCTTTTTCCCCACATGTAAAACTTTTAGTCATACATTAATTTTTTTCTGCATATACTGAAGCTTTTAAATTGCTTACAAGTGAAGTCAAAGAAACTGCTCTAGCTACACACACAGTAGAATAGATTAGATATCTTCCACTCAAAATTATTCCATCTGTGAGAACAACTAGTACAGATATACTATAATCACTAGTACTGCTAACTACCACAGATAGTGCAGATAGGATTTTCTGTTTAATCTACAATAAATTAAAAGCAGCTGTACAGTGTCCTGTAGAAATAGATATACAGTCTGTCTTCACCAGATGCACGTGTTGGAAGTTGACTTTATTTGCCATGCATAAAAATTAATTTTGAACTTTATAATTTTTGACAGAGAGGTCAGGGCTGGATGTCTAGAAAGAAGAATATATTTAATGGATTTATAAACACCACAAGGCACATGCAGAATCATGACCTGAATAGGGACTTCAAAGGCCAAAATTAATACAGGTCTTTGACATAACTGGCTTTTAATAAAGCTGGAAAAAACCTTTTGATTTCAGTGCAGAAGCAATGAATTTTTAACATATACAAAGTAAGAAATGATTGATTCACTATAGAAAAAAAAACCAACAAAATTATGAAAAAAAAACCCTAATGACAACTTCTTTGGAAACATACAAAATGCAACATTTGCCTTGCAGTATTCTCAGTTTCTGTTATATTTAAAGAGCAAAAAATTGAAGCTGAATTCAGGAATAAGCAAGAAATGTGATCTAGCTTGTTTTTGATCCCCTTTCCTGTAAAGAGCTAAATTACATGCAAAATACCTGTTTCTACTTTATATGTGCATTTATTATTTTTTAACATACATTTAACTAACTCTGTTGGTGTGGTTTCTGTGCAGCAGAAGTTATACACAGTGCCAATGTCAGGATAGTTAGGCTATAGCTATGCCTTTAATTCACCCATACAATCCACATTAATATAATAGGGAGCTGTACAAATAAAACAAGATCAAGAAGTCCTGTGGCCTTTTGGAGCGCTGTGAAACTGCAAGTTTTTGTGAAAGGATATTTTCTTGCTTTTGGCATTCTGTGAAAACACTGAAATTTTGAGCTATAGAAGCAAAGGCTTTTTCCTATGATACTGACTGCTGAATATTCTGACATAATTTTCTGTCAAAAAAAAAAAAGTATAATTTGGTCATCTTAACTTGTGGTCATTTATTCCAAATTAAATGCTAGATTTTATCTTTGCCTTCAGGTAGACTTTGTGGGAAACTATGCTGGAACCAAATAGTTAATGGTAAAAGTCCAAATTTTAATGGTGTCCAGACATAAAATTCCTGCAATCCAGAAGTAGGGCAAACAATATAAGCAGCATGTCAGTTTATTTACTCTTAATTTTGTCTACTTTTGTTTCAGCGTCATCTGACGTATTTTTCTACTGAAATATCAAATACCACTTAAGTTGGGCAAGAACAAACTGGTAAGAGGTGTGAGTGTTGTCATTAACTTTACATGCTAGTATTTGCTTTTCCATTTTTGTACGTATGTCAAACACAAGCTGGAGAAAAAATGGTAATTAAAAAAGAGGTTGGTAAAATGAAGATTTTAAAGACTACTCCTAGCTCACTGTCCTGTCTCTTTTACAAGACCACATCTTTTGGTGTTTGTCATCTTGAGCAAATGCTCCCAGATATCCCAGATCATCTGCCATCCACACAAGTAGATCATAGAATTAAAAATACGAGGTTCTTCCCTGGAGCTGAAGGCCTGGAACTCTTGGCACTTGAAGGGGCCTGAATGGTTTCTCCTTCACAATTTACAAAGTATTTTATAAATTTTGCTGCTCTTACTATGTTGCAGGCAGTAGAAATGCTGACGAAAAGAATTTTTAATTCAAAGCTTTTGTTCAACAGTTCACAGCAGAGAAGTGACCTAGAATCCTCTAGATTTTCTATGACAGACATGCTGCGGTTATGGACCCTGCAGAGATTATTTTTAAAATATCATTGTTTCTAAAATGAAATCCTATGGTGTCCTGGATCTCGCCTGATCTTTTAAAGACTTGGGATAGGGATGAGAGTGACTGTATAGATATAGAGTCCTTTTTTTTCCCTAATCTTACCAACTTTTAGCCTCAATAGTGAGTTTTCCACATGGTCTTTAGTGATTATTTAATTTTATCAGTTTTAACATTTAATTTCCCTGTACAGCCAAATGCTATTTGTTCACTTTTGCTTTTCCTATTTATTCACTAAATTTCAGGAGAGGAAAATTCCATAAAAATAGATAAATATATTAAAGAGAACATATGAAGGATTAATTGAATTTTGCAAGAATTGAATATAGTATATGTAGAATGCAGTAAGCATTTCATTTGAAAAAAGTGCTTTATTAAAGTTTACTTTCATTAGCTGATTAAAAACTGCTTCAACATTGAAAGCTTAATTGAATACCTATAAAGACAATGAAAGAGCAATTTCTATCACCACAGTGAAATTCTGTGAACAAATTATTATTTTATTTAAACTAAAACGTAAAGAAATATGGTCTATTAATTACTTGAATCAAATATTATCCTCTTGATTAAAAATATTAAACACTGCATTTATAGCAGAATTAAAGCAATATTGATTATGTTCTTGAAATAACTTCATGTGATATAGTAGTTTTTTCCCTGGTTTGCTGGCTGAACACATCACACCAATGTAATGTGTTATGTACAAAAGTTGGGGAGAAAGTCATGGTGCACTGAGTGGAAGTGCTGGCTGTTGTAACCTTGCCTGTAGCACTTGAGCACTCTCAGGATAAAGTTAAATCCTGAGCAGTGGTGAGCACTGATTCAATCCACGTCACACTGCTATTGAATCACAGTCTCCACTAACATTCCAAGAGCTCCTGGACCGGTCTGCAGGAAGAGACTAAAGTTGGTTTAGTTTAATGTAACTTCCACATTGCAAGTAATAGCTTATGATGGCTAATTAGACTGTGCCTTATCTTTTTTTTCTCTTACTTTTCAATAAAATTATATAGTGCTCCTTTATGCAAAGAATAAAAAAAAAATCAGGAGCCATTTCTATTGATGAAGAGTTCTTTAGCAAGGAGCTGGTAGAGTTCTGGGGGTGAGAAAAGTCTTCAAGCTCATTACTGTTTTGCTGCTCCTTAATAGGCCAAGAACTTTACTGGAAATCACCACCAGGCCTCCCCCTGTTCAAAAATCACACCAGTAATCCACTCTGAACCTTGCCTTGCCCCAGGGTATTTAAAGTGGTACTCGGCTTTTTGAATGATGGAAAAATACATTAATATAAATATATAATAGTATTTCAGTAATGTATGTCAGTATTTCAGTAATGTGAACCATACAGGAAAATATATAATAGTATTTCAGTAATGTATTTCAGTATTTCAGTAAAGTGAACCATACAGGAACAAACCATAATCAATAGATCATAATACTGTGCAACAGAATTAAGCTATAAATGCAAATATTTAATTTTATTACTTCATCGTCATCTCTCTCTTACTATGATTTATCATGCTATATATAATCTCTCATTTTCCTTTGTTAATATAATCCCCAATAGGATCACATTTTTAAATGTTTCTGTTTTGAGGAATTTTATTTAAGAAGATTTTTTTACAATATAATTGTGTTTTTTACTACACTACAAAAAACATTTTCATGTAACAAAGAGTATTTTCTCACTAAGATTATCTAAATGCTTGAAATATATGAAGTATATAATTCTTCTGTTTTAATACTATTCAGATCGTATAAATTAATGCTTTTCTGTTAGACGTTTAACTACATATTCTTAAAATTATTAGAGTTCTTCACAACAAACTCAGAAGAACAGACACAAAAAATTGTGCAAAAAATAATATTAGTAATACCAAATTTTTGAATGAGAAAAAAAACTTTCCTAATTTTAAATAAAGCTGAAAAAGAGTTTATGAAAACTAGTATCTAACTGGGTTGGTTATGCAAGTTTGCTAAGAAAGAAAGTGAGCTTCTTCAAATAATCACCTGGAATAAAAGAGATTGAAATCCCTGATGAAAGAAATACCTAATTGTCCATACAAGTGGAACAGCTGCAACCATCTAGATTGAGACAACCACTACAGATTATCTGTTAATTAACAGGTTCACAGAGTCTAGACCTTGAATAAGTGCCCATTTTGAATTTAGCTGAATTTGCAAGCAGGCTGGCAATTTAAATTTAGGTCTTTTCTTTAAAAGGGGGTTTTCTAATCAACATAAGGAATTCCCAACCTGCTGACAGGTATCTTTTTCAGATTGCAAAGCTATTCATCTACTGCATCTGGTTCTTCTGTATGTGAAATTATTTTTTTTCTTTTTCATGTGTTACTGTAAGATTGAACCTTCTTAGGAAAATTAGTTACTCATCTAAGATTTAAATTCCTCTTCTCTGTTTTAAAATTTCAACAAATCAACTGAAGCTTTTTTTTTTCCTACAATCTGTAGACTTCTTCCATTCCTATTATCTTTCCAACACACCTTCAGGTTCATGATAATCCAATTATCTTTCTTGAACTGCTCTGTTTTTCCATGAAGTAGCAGTTAAATGAAAATTCATTGTCTCCCTAGCTGAGGCCAGATATTGATTATTTCTTTTTGTCATATTTCAATCTTTCTGACAACCTCTTTACTTTTCTGGTTCAGGCTGTGAAACCATGCTCTTGCAAATTAGGTCTGTGTAATACTACAGTAGAATTTCCAATGATAGTACTGTTAGTTACAGGGATTTTTTTCACTTAAAATAACTCAATGATATCATAACTCCTAGTAAATGACAGAATGGTTGACCATTACTAAAGGAAACAAACAAACAAGAAAGAAGAGAAAAGAAAAAAGTGAATATCAAAAAAATCTTTCATTTTAAGACTATTTGATAATATATACTACACTTGCTTTTTCTTTCTTTTACTTTTTAAATTAATGCAGTTTACAAAACAACTCAGACAAATAAGTTCTGCTAATAAGCTCTCAATGGTTTGCTGAAGCAGATGAACACTTCTAGAAATGTTAAAAGAATGAGCCATCTATTTAAAGAGCTAATGTGCCACAGAGTAGCAATAATAGTGTTTAAACAGAAAAAGGCACAAGTCCTTATTGATAGTGATAACCACTTAGCCACATTTAATTTTTTTCAGAGTTGGTTGTTGGCCAGAAAAAATAGCCAAAAAGTATGCAAATAATTTGCTGCATTGAATTTATGCAGCTTTAGTTAATTGGATTTAATTAATTTGCTTTCTAATGGTGGTCCAGAAGGAATGAACATTCCAAAGGTATTCTGTATTGGCAAAGTAATTTAGACATTTAATCTAAGTTTATAAACTTATAGTAGAAATATACTGTCTCAGCCCTTTGTCTTGTATATTCTGTGGTCTGTAAGAAATTCAACTTGCAAACGTTTCAGGGGCAAGAAATGTGTTTTACACAACTTTCAAATATAACATGTAAATTGATGACACTTTTAAAATATCCAAAATATAATTCACTTAAGTTCATTTCACCAGATACCAAAGTGGTACAATTGCATTTTGGAAAGAAAGGAAATCCACTATCAATATCAACGATTAATTTTTGTTTGTTCTCAGTATCAGACATTCACTGCCCTGGTCCTGCTGTCCACGCTACTCCTGCCACAAGCCAGGATGTCACTGCAATTTTGGGCCACCTGGGCACACATGCTGGCTCATGTTCAGCTGGCTGTTGACCAACACCCCCAAGTCCTTTTCCACCCAGTAGCTTTCTGGACATTCTGCCCCAAACCTGTAGCGGTGCAGGGGGGTTTTGTGAGCCAAGGACAGGACCCCAGTGTGGAGCCTCATATAACTGCTGTCAGCCCATCAATCCAGCCTGCCCAGATCCTCTGTGGAGCTTTCTTACTATCAAGATCCTCATGGTGTCAGCTTCCTAATCTGGTTCTCAAAATTAAGAGACAATGTTTTCCAGAAAATCAATATTCCAGAAAATCAAAATAATTTCTTCTCAGAGGATGATTTAAAGTAAAAAAAAAAATTCTCTGAGCAGAACTAAATTTAGTGTTGTGAATACTTTCATCATGTCTGCTGAGCTATTTTGAAGGTAGAAGTCACCTGGTTACAAATGTTGAAATTATTGTCCTGTGGAACTTGACATGATGGTATTTCTGACTTGTCAATTCAGAAGTATAAAGAATGAATAATGTAGTGAAGATTAACAGAGCATGTCTGCTTATTTACAGATTTCAAGATATGTAGTAAAACTGCAGGATCTGCACACTTGTAGCTATCACAGTTCAAAAAAAAGGACAACATATATACACAAAGTAAAAATATCTTCAATAACCTGAGGCAGATTAAATGCCAAGGCAGTGAAGGCAGCAATAGAACTTGATCAGCATCTACTGGGACACACATTTCCATGGGCCCAGGAGTCCCAGTCTGGATCCATCAGTGCCCTCCAGCCAGTCTTCAGATGTCTGCTGCCTTGGCCCTGTGATGTAGCGGGCTTAGCTCTGTAAGGACCTCCAGCTCTATGTTGGTACCTTAGCCCCAGCCTGGCCCTCACCCTGTTACCAGCCCCTGGCTCTGCTACCCATGCTGAGCTCCTGTGGGACTGTGTCCCATTGAAGAGACCACAGTCTGTGTGAAACTGACCCAGTGACCCTCAGTTTCAGGTTCTTTGTCCAGCCTTTGCTTTTCTCTGACAACAAAATTACATTTAATTGGATCTACATCAAGCCAACTTCAAAATCTGTCTATATTTGCAGGGAAGTAACTCCTTCAGGAATGCACATTTGATGTTCATATTAAACTGTGAAGTTAAAATTATTACTCTTGGTTGCTCTCTATGGGTTGCTTAGTATAGACCCATAAAATAATTCAGGTTGGAGAAACTTCAGGAGAGCTCTAGTCCAACCTCCTGCTCAAAGCAGGGTCAACTAGAAGAATAGATTTCAATGGGGAGATTCCACAATCACTCTAGACAATTTTGGCAAGTATGTCTGTCTTTCCATTCACTTCGATGAAGACCCTTCTCTCTAAGCTCCATACAAGTATTTGAAGAATGCTGTGACACCTCCCTGTCCCCAGAAACTCTTCTCCAGGCTGAAGAAGCACATGTCCCTTCACCTCTCCTTAAAGGGTGAGCACTCCACGGTGACCCTTCCCTGAACTTGCTGCAACGTATCAGCATCTTTCTTGCGCTGAGGATCCAACAATGAGCAGCACATTCCAGATTTAAAACCTGTGGAAAAATTTGCTTTCCCTGGTTTACTGACTGCACTTGCATTGATGCAGCCCAGTATGCTATTAACTTCCATTGCTTCCTGGGTGCACTGTTGAATCATGTAGCTAATAGTTGAAGCTTATGTTTATCCTGTTACAAGTAAAGAATTTTCTATTAGTGTTTTCCCAGAACAACCCAGTAACAGAAAAGATTACTTTAGGCCCAAATGAATGACATGAACAGGAGCTCCTGATGCAATAATTTTATGAGTATAGCATATCTATGAGGGCCTAAAGAAAGAAAAATATTCATAGGAGTCTGACTGGAATCACAGAAAACTATTGGTTTATTTTTATCCTGAAGGTGACCTTCTCTGTAATATGAAAATCAACACTAGGTTTACCTCACAATATTTACTAGAAAGACAACAGTCTGTAGTCAAACCTTGAAATAAAGCTTTTAATTTGTTTCAAAACCATAATGGTATTGCCCTTTAACAAATCTACTGCTTTAACGTGTGGATATATAAGGATATATATGTTTGGTTTGTATACCAAACAAAGAGACTGAATTGTTGCCACAGAATAAAAAACAGGCAACTTTGAATTGATGCCCTGTCTATTGCAACAAATTAGTTCCTTCATCTTGTTCCTAAAGGAAAATCAGCTGACAACCATCCTTAGAATTCTGTGCAGTTTCTGTGGTAAATGAAAGTTTATGTTTTCTTATGCTAAACTTACACAGGTTAAAAAACTAGAAGATGTAAATCTTAAGTTTTAATTTTTCAAATGGTGTGAGCACAATTAGCAATACTCATTACCAAAAAAGAGGGGTAAACTGGAAATTTAATTTGGCTTTGCACCAATGTATTGAATTTTTCAATTCTCCCTGCTCATGAAAGATCTATGAACAAAATTAATTTATATAATTATTAATTAATTTAGTTATTCTCAAAGACAAAAAAGAATCAGATCAGATGAACTGTAATAAAGTTCTAATTTTGATCAGGAATGGAGACACACATATTTAGGCCAGATCTGTAGACCATATCATTATATAAAGACCAAATCCAAGTAAATGTTGTGAATAAGTTTCCTAGCTTCAGACTTTCAAAGAAGTGGACAAATTCAGGAAGAGACTAAAAGCTACTCTTGCCTTTGTTGAATATAGGCAAAAATCATAGGAAAAATCCACCAGCAAATAACAGGGGAAGTGATCAGACAGTTTGGTTGAGGGTATGGAAGAGTTTTTGACTTCAGTGCTCTGATGAGGACTGATGAATTTAATTGAAATGCTGCTCTGGCCTTCAGCACTCCCACGAGTTTAAAGTCCCAGCTGCCCTAGGAGTCACTGCAATGCTCGTCTGTGACCCAAAGGCAGGAACAGCAATAATGTCACAAGTATTTATGTTTTTCACCATGTCACATGCACCTATGTGAAAGTAGTGTGAAACTGATTAAGATTTCTGGGGAATGGAGTGAAAAACATTAATACTCAAATATGTGTGATCATGGCAATGAAGAGAAAAAACTGTGTTGCAGTGTGGCCAGGTGTGACTTACCTATACACCTACACAAGTCCTAGTCATTTATGCTTACTTTATGGCCAGTAGTAAGGACAAAAAATGGCATAGTACTCTGGAATTGTTTACCTCTATCCTCTGTGGTAGAAGATGTCTGCAATGACAATACAGGATATTAACATAAGCACTATAATGTATATTGGAAGACTAGGGTAGTGAATCCTGGCCACCTAATCCCTCACACATGACAGGAGTTATAAAATGATGTAGCAGTCTTTAAGAATGCCACCTACAAGATAGTGCACTGGGATTAAAGGAGAGAGAGCTATAGAAACAATACCATTAAAATGAAAGTTAAAAAAAAAGCCTCCTAAGAAAGGAAACCAATACCAGAAAATAGGGCAGTATCCTTTTTTCCTTCTTTTGCATTTTTGCCATAAGTAGTACTGGCAGTGAAGACTGCTGCATATCAAGATTTCCATGGGGAGTTCAGAAAATTCTGTCTATCAAATAAATAAACTTGATTTAAGTTCCAAAATATAGAGACAGAAGAAGACGAAAGAACTCCATCCCACAGAAGTGAGCATGAAAGTATACTCTGAAATATCTCACACGGAAAAGCCAAACTTAAAACCAAAGGGGTTCCCAATGACAGGTTGGAAAAAAGAGTTCTCAAGGGAAATTGTAACAGTTCAGAAGGAAAATCAGTGTTAAGATTGCAAATTCTTAAGTTTCTCTTTTGTAACTATTTTCAATCTGTAATGCAAATTTAATCTTTGTGACTTTATTTTTTTCATTTTTAATCTATCATTTCAGGTCTGCATAGTGATTAAACTGGATTCAGGTGAATATAACAGACACAATGTGTAGCCCTGTCATGAAAGACCCAAAACCAAACATGACAGGATTCATGCCTGCTTCTTGGAGCCTTTTCAACTCAAAACAATCTTGGGAATCCAAAATACTGTGACGCATTTTCTTCTAAGCACCAAGCATCAGTTTTGTGTGAGTAAATCTGTCAGCAGGTTTTAAGCATTGAAATGCAGATAATTAGTGAGTCAATTTACAACTCTAAGACTGTTACAACCTCCTATTGTCACTCTGCATTACACATGTTGCATCAAGATGCAGTTTGATAAATGTTTTAAATTAAAGTAGATGTGCTGTTGTCAATGGAGCTATGTTTTCTCACACCATCAGCTGTGTCTATCTCATTTATGACTTTGATTGCTTGGGTTCCTACTGGTAATTTTGGGCCATACAGCAGGCTGGACCAGAGAAAATGATGAGGGAATAATACAAATGCAACAAAATTTGTTTTCATCCATATTATTTCCCTGATATTGCTCCCTACATAGTCTGGTAAGCGCTGAGCAGAGAAGTAGAAAGGAACGTGACAAGATGAAGTCTGTAGGACCTCAAAAGTAATAGTGACATTAAATAATCTAAATACTTTTCTCTTCACTGCTTTTTCAATTCCTTTTCCTGCTCTCCAGTTCTGACTTAATCTCACCAAGTTGATGGTAACCCCCCTAAAAACTTCTCTAGTACTGTGCTTATTTGTCTTGGTCCATTGGTCAAAATTGAAACGTGTTGCCCACCAACACTAATGGGAGGAACAAATGTTATAAGAGTCTTCCTATCACTTTGCAGTTATAACTAAATCTGCTCCATCAATGCTTAGGTTCTGTCTCCTTTTGCATTTTAATCTTCTTTTGATTTCTTTTCCAATTAACTCCTTGCTTTTAAGCAATTTTTCCTGGTTTTATTGAATGTTATTTTATGCTGCACTTAAGAGGTATCCTATGAATAGTAGATAAATAAATGCATTTAAATGATAAAGGAGAAGTGACTCACACTGTGGGTTTAGATTAGATTTTATGGAAAAGAGCCTGGTGCTAATAATGCCAAGGTCACAGGCTCGATCCTAGTATGGGCCATTCACTTAAGCATTGGACTCAAGAGTCCTTGTGGGTCCTTTCCAACCCAGAGTAGTCTGTGATTCTGTGAAAAATTCTTTGCTGGGAGGATGGTGAGCCACTGGAACAGGCTGACCAGAGAAGTTGTGAATGCCACATCCCTGGAAGTGTTTAAGGTCAGGTTGAATGAAGGTCTGACAAACCTAGCCTAGTGGAAGGTGTCCCCGCCCATGCCGGGGGATTGGAGCTCGATGAGGAATCTGTATTTCACTGCATCTCAATAATATGTGAAGCTGGAATGTATTTTAGGTGTGACAGTAGCAGAATTGTGGGTGGAAGAAGAAAGTTTTTCCAAATGAAGATGCTTCATGCTCAGAATAATGCATTCTTATTTCTTGCAGTATGAGCTCCTGTGACAAGTACAGAACTGAGCAATGATACACTGTAATTAAAGATGACACAGCACGTTGCTATTTAACAACAATATTTGCCTATAAACATCTTATTCTTGTCATCTGTCTACTTACTATTAACTAGTAATCTGGAGTGACAGGGTGCTGAGAAGAATAAGCATTTAGCACAGACTTTTATTTCTACATCATCAGTTCAGACCTGGACTTCATGTCGAGAAGCCATCGTTTAGGAGCACTTTCTGAGTGATTTCAAATCATCTCCCATAGGATGCATATTTCATCACAAAATCAGCCCTACAACTGGCACTAAGTGCATCAGTGTTGATTATATCTTTAGAGAGACTGGGAATTGAATGCTGCAAGTGGCAATGATATCTGGTCCTAAAAGAACTACGAACACATCGCTTAGAGGCACACTGACAGAACAGTAAGGGTAGAACAACATTAATGTTAAATTCAATTAAAAAATATATTTTTTTATCCTAATATTTTTATTTCTTCTTTATTCGTGCAATAAATATATAAGGATATCTCCTAGTATTCTTTTTTTTTTTTGTATGAAAGCAATAGGATTGTTTTCTGATCTCAGGTTTCTTCATTTTCTCAATACACACTTCAAATGCTATTTTATAGCAGGGAAACTTCAGAATGTAAAATTAAAAACAAAAGTAAAGAAGGTATAAGAATTCTGCACTAAAACTTCAGTTGGTATTTTAATGGGTTTTCTTTTAATTATTCCATTGGTATTATTTTCAGAAAATTCTTTTTACATGTTACATTCCACATGTAATGAATTTTTTTAGTATGCAATCTTCTAGGATTTTACATTAAAATTCGATCAAGAATTAATCACTAATTCATCAATTTATCCAAAATCAAGAATTTATTATGATTTTTTCTTAGAATAAATATGTTTAAGAAAAATAGGTTAGCTTTGAAATTTTAAAATGAAATTTTAAAATTTTGTGAATGTTTTGCACTCTTTCTAAATTCATCTATAGTCATTATCTTAGATAAGCGGCTTAGCTAAATAATTTTTAGCTGTAAAATGCCACTTGGTGGTCCATGAAATGTTACTGGCCTACTGTCACCTGGCAAAGGAATGACTTTTTCTTTATGGTGTTCAGGGCTTCAAAGGAGA
The DNA here is from genome assembly GCA_013399835.1 of Leptocoma aspasia. Lineage (NCBI taxonomy): Eukaryota > Metazoa > Chordata > Aves > Passeriformes > Nectariniidae > Leptocoma > Leptocoma aspasia. Next base: position 776,075 of record VXAX01004903.1, read on the forward strand.
ATGGCTCCTCCAGAGAGAAGATTA
>VXAX01004904.1:0-12944 GCA_013399835.1 Leptocoma aspasia
ATTCTCTTTCCTGCTCCCCACTGGGAGATGCTGAGCGGTGGGACCCAGGAGAGGAATGAAAAACCCTGCAGAATTTGGGTGCAAAGGGCCAGCGATGTGTTCGGCAATGGCTCCAGCTGCCTCCCTCCCGAGCTCCATTTGCTCCCCCTTATCCAAAATCCATCATCCCTGAAGCGCTGGTAGCCACCACGGCTCCCAGTGATGCTAGTGGGGCTCTGCCAGCCGTGATGGGTTGTGGTCCCCCCATCCAACAGGCGACTGGATGGGGATCCTGCCTTTGCACCCCCCTTCCCAAAGGAAAAGTAACTTTTGGGTGCAGTCAGTGGCGAGTACAGCTCTGTCACTGTCCCCGGGGCTGGATCCTGCTGGTATCACCTCATCCCCATGCCACCGTGATGCAGCTGGATCCTTTCACTTGCTGGAAAGCCCTGGCTTGCACGGCTGTGGTGATGCTTGCCCTTGGATCATGGTGGGATCAGGGCTGGCATGAGGCCGGAGGGGAGGCAGGAGCCGTGTCCCACGGGCAGGGTGGGATCTGGAGGTTGGCAGGGCCAGGGGGCCATCACCCTGCAGTGGGACAGGCATGCCTGGCACCCAGGGTGGGCCAAGGCTTGAGCAAGGACAGGCTTTGATGGATATGATATGACAAGGAGAGCAGATCTCAGACAGCTGGAACGGCTCCTGAGCAGCATCAATCCAGCCATAATGAAAAGTCATTATGGATTGAAATGCCACCGATGGGGAAGCGCCTCCCTCTCATCAATAGGAAGCCACTGATGCAGTGCCACATGCCAGGGAGAGGAAGGTGCCATGGAGGAAGGCTTGGCCATGGCGTGGACCACTTTGTTATGGGGATGGAGCAGGTGGCTCTCATGCAGGCTATGGTGGCACTCCAAGGCTGGACTTGAAAAATCTGAAGGATGCAGATATGAGTCCTTGCAGGTCACCTGCTCCATCACCCGCCAGCAGTGGAGGGGTCCCTTTCTTGGAGCTCAGATGGAGGAAGCATCCCTGCCAAAGGCTTCTCCCACACTACAAGTGCCATACCTCAGCCACTGTGCTGGGCAAGGGGTTGGAAGGAGCCTGGGGCTGCCTGGAGCTCCCAGTGCTCAAGGGAGGGAGCAGGATTAGAGCTCGGATGCAGCTGATAACACCATGGTTTGGCTTTAATGCTGGGTACGAGATGGAGCGTGCCAGCACCCATCCTGCAGGGGCACCCACTTGCTCATGCCCAGGGGTGGGTGACACACCTTCATGCCTGGGGGCACCTTTGCCCTGTGCTGGGCTGACAGCAACTGTCACCCACAGGTGCAGCCCGTGGCCTGTGAGAACAGCGAGGACAGGAGCATCACCCGCGTGGACGAGGGGCTGGAGGACTTCTTTGCCAAGAGGCTCATCACAGAAACACTGCCGTAAGCCTGGGGGTGCTCGGGGCCCCTCACCTGCCCAGCACACACCCATCCCCAGGTTTCAGCAGCCTCCCTGCAAATGCCACTGGTCCCAGTGCAAAAGGGATGCTGGGGAAAGCAGCACACCCAGGGATATCGCCAAGGGCAAGGCTGGGGGAAGAGGAGTGGGATGGCAGCCATGGTGTGCTGGTTGTGGCCATGGAGTGTGTTCCACAGTGGGGAGGCAATGAGGCAGCACCCCCCATGGGAACCATGCTGGGAATGCATGCCCTTGCCAGGACACTGCTATCTCAGGTGGAGTGTCCAGGGTCTGGATCCATCCCTTTAGGGTGGGCAGGGAGAAAAGACTGATCCCTTACCTCTTGGCAGCCTGGAGCTCACTTTTACCAATGCTTCATCTCTCCCCAGCCCCACGACTCCAGAGATCTGCCCGGGATCAGCCCCTCTGGCTCCCTCTGGTTCCCGCACCCTCAAGAAGAAAATTGGGAATTTTTTTGCCTTCAAGAAACCCAAATCCAGCAGGGGCTTGAGGTGTGAGAAGGAGCCCGAGGGTGGTCCCACTGCCCCTAGGAGCAGGCGCTCGATGCTCAGTGACATTTTACGAGCCCCCAGCAAGGCAGGCGAGTCAGGGAAGCCCCTGAGTAAATCGGAGGAGGGGGGGCTCTCTGCCGAGCCCCACGCAGAGCCTGAGCACTGCCAGACCCCTGACTCTGCCCGGAGGATCCGGCCTAAATACTCTCGGGAGGGCAAATCCCAGTCACTCATCTTGCTGTCCGGGGAGGACGAGGATGCGCTGGGGGTCAGGCATGACAAGGTAAGCACTGTCACAGTCACCAAGCCACCACCACTGTTCAGCTCACCTGGGGGATGCTGCTCCCATCCATGGATGCTGGTGGGGTTACCAGGGGATGTGGGGACACTGGAGTGATGGCTGGGGATATCCCCACTGGGTGGAGTCCATGTCACCATCTCCTGGCAGCATGCTTGGGGTTGGGCATGTGGGTGCCCCGCAGGCAGGTGTGTGGGTGCCATAGGTGCTGTGGTGGGTCCCTGTTCCTGGCAGGGTTGTGTCTCTCCTGCAGAAGAGGCACCTGGAGAAGAGCGAGGGGGAGTTGTCCAGCTCCTTCGAGCAGCGCGTGCAGGTCATGCTCCATCGCATCGGTGTCACCAAGGGCCCGGCTGCTGAGAGCAAGAAGCAGCAGGTGGGGACTGGTTCCATTTTTGGGATGGACCCTGCCCCTCCAGAGTGATATGAGATGGTGGTCCATAGAGTGGGCAACATTTCCCCACTGGGACTGACAGCACCCAGCTCTGTGCTGCCACTGCCCATAGCCTCTGCCCTGTCACCTAACCCTCTGCAAGGGGTGAATTCCTATACACTGCATGGTGTCTGTCAGTCTGTCCCTCCTTTCTTGGCGTGCACCCATCCCCTGCAGCCACATCAGAGCCTGGCAGCAGCACGCTGCCCTCTGCACCCATTGTTTCTGTGGGCACTGCCTCCCTGACACCCCTCTTACCAGATTTTTCCCCCTTGCAGAGCAAAGACAGCGAGATCAAGAAAGCTGGCTCAGATGGTGAGAGGCTGCTCCCTCCCCACCCTGACCCCCACCCAGCTGGGCACCCATGGGTGGCCATGGACAGGCCCCCTTGGACTCCCAGCTGTGGGTCCCACTACATCTTTCCCTTGCTGGGTGCTGGTGGCACTGGGCAGACCCCAGCTCACTGATGCTGGCCGGTGGCTTGTGCTTGCAGGGGACATCGTAGACAGCTCTGCAGACTCCCCCCCATCCCTGAAGGCCCGCACACACTCTGTGTCCACAGGTGGGTCAGCAGTGCATGCTGGGAGATCACACCAGCCCCTGGGGCAGAGGGCTTTATCCCCTCTTCTAGCACCAAGCATGGGGACTGGACCCAACAGGGACTGGTGGGCACAGGCATGTGGGCAGAATCCCACCCTCGGGAGGGTGCCCTACACCCATGGGTGCCCATCCCCGGTGATGGCGGATGGACACCAGCCCATTGCCCAGTCCCTGAGCTGACTGCAGGCTGGTTTCCAGCACTAAGAACCATTCCTAGGGCTGTCACTTCTGGACGCCCACAGCTCCATCCTGCCTGCCCCACAGACGCACCCTTCCGCAGCCCAGCCACCAGGATGGAGCCCAGCGCCGAGCCCCGGCCAGCCTGGAAAGCCCTGGGAAGGCAGCTGCCTGCTGAGCCACCGGCCACCAGCTCCGACCAGCCCCAGCGCTCCTTCACCCTAACAGAGCCCAGCGGGCTGCCGGAGCCCGGGGGCCGGGAGGGCTGGAGCAGCAGCCTGCCACGGCTGGGCAGGAACATGCCGGTGGCACTGCCACAGAGGGTCAGCCATGGTGGGGAGGTGGGTGCTGGCACCCTGCCCACCCTGCCCAATACTGAAGGTAGGGATGCATGAGGTGCCCATGGTGCCTCATTCCACTGCTGGCCTGTTCTTGGAGCCCTCGGGAATGCAGGGCAGCAGGGAGCCAAGCACACGGTGGGTGCTGGGTTCTGATGGGGCCTGCCAAGTGGGTTGCTGTGGGCTGTCCTCCAATGGCACCTCCCCATTGCTTATACAGACAACCGGCTGATGGCACGGCTAGCAGCACCACGGGGGAGCAGCCGCCGAGCATTGTCCGTCCACGAGGAGCAGCTCAGGGAGCCCGAGTGCCCGGCAGAGCTGGGAAGTAAGTTGGGTGTGAAGTGGGACCCCAAGCCCTCCTTGCACCTAACACCAACGGTGGCGGGTGGTGGTGTTCCACATGCTGGTGCTGCCTCTCCCAGCTGGTGGGTGATACGCAATGGCACTGCCACACTGGGAAGTTCCCAAGGGGAATTTGGCATTGAGATCAGTTCCAGCAGGAGCCAGGCCACTGTGCCCCACACTAACATGGGGCTGGGTTGTGTTTCCCCCAGTGGGCACCATTCCCCTGCGCCTGCGGCGTTCGCCTGTGCTCAGGCACAGGACCAAGCACGAGTCCCTCTCAGAGATGGAGGGTGAGCCTGGACCAACCTTGGATGCTGAAGGTGAGATGTTCCTCTCCCTGCTAAAGCAGGTGTTGGGGTACCCAGGGTCCCCCCATGCTTACACCAGCACCTGTGATCTCTGTAGGTGCCACGCTGCAGGACTGGCCCCGTGCCGGGCTGGAGGAGCTGCAGGCTGGCACAGGCACTGAGGGTGAGCAGCCACAAGCCCCGGCACAAACTGTTGGGAATGCACAAGACTCAGCTGCCGTAGACCAAAGACGCCCGGTGCCGGGCCGGGAGGAGCCGGCCCTGGGACAGTGAAGCCCCTGCATGTCACCACGCTGTTCCCAATAAAACCCTGCAAGCAAGTGCGCCGTGTCAGGGTGCTTGGCAGCTGGGGTGCAGAGAGGATAGACGGGGCACCAGGCTGGCATGGATGTGCCAATGATGGCATCGCCCAATTTTCACCATGGGGACAGCCAGGCCACCAGCATCGCCCAGGATGCCCAGGGACTGTCAGAGCCTGCAGGATGCATCCAGTGGTGTTGCAGTCCCCAGTGCCCTCTGTCGCTGTGGGCTACAGCGGGGGAGCCGGTGGTTTTAGGCAGCCAGCTATTTTTAGGAAGCATTCCCAAGGCACTTTCACCACTCCAGCTCCTGAGCCCATGGGGTACCGCTCTCTCCAGCCCCTGCCAGACGCAGGCTTCCATCAGCAGGACCACGACCCAGCGCCTTCCAGCACGCAGCTCCATCCCCACAGCTCCCTGACGGCACCAGCGTGATCCTGACACCCCAGTGGCTTTCTCCTGTGTTGCCCTCTGCTCCGGACCAAACGCGTTCCTTACACGGATGTTTACGACAAAGCAAGATGCTTGTTTTGATTTTTTTTCTTTTTTTTCTTTTTTTTTTTTTTTTTAATACAAGAGCTGTGTATTTAAAAAATATACAATTTTTAATTTCTACAGCATAACCCTGCAGGATATTTTTTGTAATAAACAGTGCAGGACCCTACCTAAACTTATTCAATAAACCATCCAAGCTCCTGGGGTACCCTTTGGAGCAGGATCAGGTTGTGGGGCCTCTGCCATTGCTGCTATGGTGGCTCTGGGTCACCTCTTGTCTCCACTTGCTGGGACAAGGCATTTGGAAAGGATGAAGAGGTGGGAGAGGGATGCTGGCTCACATATAGGCATGCCTGAATGAATGCTTTTCTCCCCTCTTGGCACTGAGGGTATTGGCTTTCAACAGGTCATGTGCCAGCACCTCTGGAACCAGGGTTTCTGCAGCCAGGCCAGCCCACTCAGCAGTCCCCTGGGGCACAGAGCTTCTGGTGTCCTCACATCCCTCCCCCAACCACTCTTCCCAGTGTTTTGACAGACCCCTTGTAGAAACAAAGGAATGAAGGATGGGCTGGGCTCAGGAGTCCTCCTCCTCCTCCTCCTCAGTCAGTATCCAGCATGCCCACTTCAGCATTGCCTTTGAGATCCTGAGAAACCAGACAGGAGGAGCCAGGGTGAGAAGAAACCCAGCTGTGGACACACCACTGAGGCAGATGGTGACAAGGGGTAGGGCAGAGGTTGGGGAGTCACTATAGGTATGTGAGTCCCACAGCAGGAACAAGGGACAGCCACGAGTCCATGGCTGATATGGCACTGACCTGATAGATTGTACCTGCTGGCAGAGTTCGGGGCTCGGTGCCTCGTACTGGTACTGGGTTGGTCTCTCCACGAACTACAAAAGCAAAGGGGAGAATGAGATGGGTCTGCTCCAGCCACAGCACCCAGAGTGCTGCCCCATACAGCCTGAGAGCCCAATAACTCCAGGAAAACACCTAGGATTGAGGTGTCTCTCCCTCTGTTCTTTTGATTTTCTTTTACCCAGATAGCTTGGAAGATGCTCCAGCAATTGTTTGTTCCCACCCAATTGTTTAGCTCAGGCTAAACCACATCTTCACCATCCCTGGAGGGATTTAGAGGCCCGTGGATGTGGCAGCTGGGGCTATGGTTCAGTGGTGGGCTTGGCAGTGTTGGGGAATGGTTACACGTCCATCTCATGAGCTCTTTTCCAGCCTAAGTGATTACATGATTCCCTCATGATTCCCTAAGTGTTCCCAGATCTCCCACCATCTACACTGACACCTGCATTCAGCTTCTCATCCCCCTCAGCCTGGTGAGGGACACCAGTGGTGTGGGCACAGAGAGCCTTCCCAGGCACCCACAGCCCTCAGGGGACCTCACCAGCTGCTTCATATTTACCGGCTCTGGAGCTCTGCACTGCTCCAGCCTGGAGCTGGGCCCAGCTCTTGCAGGGGATGCTTGCTCCTCCTCCTCCTCCTCAAGCTCCTTTCTACGCCGCAGCCCTGTCTCCTTTCTGCTCTTCTTTGCACTCCGGGGGCTCATGAGCTCCAATCTCTTGCCTGTGCCTCTCCCCCTGCCCTTCAAGGTGCCTGGGGGATGCTGCTGCCCACTGGGGGCCTGCTCATCTTCCTCCACCAGCTTCCTCTTGGCACCCACAGTCTCTCCTCCCTTTGTCCTGGTGTGAGCCAGTCCAGGCTTCAACGCATCTGGAGAGGAAGCTGTACCACTAGAGCAGGCCTGCTCTCTGTGAGGAATCCTGCCGGGCAGTGACTGCAAGCTGCTGCTGGGCAAGACTGGAAGAACTGGAGAAAGAGTGGGCAGGGTGGCCTGAGAGCCCCTGAGAGGCCCCCTGGATCCCTGCGGGCCTTGAGCAGCACACAGGGTATCCCAGGCTGCCTCTGCAGCTGATGCCACCTCACTGGTGCTGATCTCCACAGGACTGGAATTGCTGTAGGCGCGGAGCAGGGAGGGAGAGGAGGTCTGTACTGGCTCTCCCTGGGATGAGCCCTCAGGAGAACCCTGGCTACACCCTTCCAACAGGTCAGTGGTGTTGCTGTCAGCAGCCACATCTTTCTGGGTCTTCAGGGGAGGGTCATGTTGAAAGGTCTTCTCTAGAAAGAGGAAAAGCATCATCAGTTTGAGCAGGGAGCTGGTGGTGGGACCTGCCCTGGCACACAGGAAGAATGTCAGGGCTGGAATGATGCAGGTCCAGGGCTATGGGAACATCACAGCACTGCTTTATGGCCAGGGGAAATCAAGCCAGCAGCCAGGGTGAGCTACACCCATTGAGAAGAGAGGAGCTGTCTCCTGCCAGGAAGGCAGGCTGGATGTCCTGGGACATGGGGACTCACCATCTGAAGAGCTCGGGGTCAAAGACAACGAGGGCATCCTGTTCCAGGGGTTGTCCAGGGATCCCTCCAAGCTATCTGACAAGGCTGGTGATGCAGCACCTGCAAGGAAGAAGCTGGAGGGTTGATTTTGGCAAAGAAAGCAGCTGCCTATTCCCTGTGGGTCCCCTGTGCACAAGGTCTCAGAGACAGCCCTTGAGGGGAGCTCTGCAGCCCTTTCTAGCCCAAAATGTGGTGTATTCCAATAAGACCCTTTCCAAGATGTCATACAACAGGCAGTGGAGAGGCAGACACTGCCCAGGGAGCAGGCAGGTGTGAAGAAGGCCTTCTCCTACACCCTGCACTATCCAGGACAGTTCCTCCCTTCAGCTCCTCTACATGGAGCTTCCACAGGTAATTCTGCACCACAGCTTGGTGACACCAAGCTGAGTAAGGTGACACAAACCCATCCTGCTGCTGAGCCAGAGCCAGTGAGGAGCCCACACCAGGGCAGGAGACTCATGTTCACTGATGGCATCAAAATGACTTGTTGTGCTCCCAGAACAATCAACCAAAGCTGCAGTTTCAAGAAGCTGGGACCATTCCCTGCTTGCTCAAGGTCTCCCAAAGACCTGGCCACACCAGTACCTCCTCCACTCAATCCAAGGAGATGGGCTGAGCCAACTGTAGAGGAAACTAAAGGCTGGATGGGATCTGGAGTGTTCATAGGAGGCCATGAGGACGATCCAAGGGCTGGAGCACCTCTGCTATGGAGACAGGCTGAGAGAGTTGGGGTTATTCAGCTTGGACAATAGAAAGCAGGGAGATCTTAGAGAACCTTCCAGTATCTAAAGAGGCTCCAAGAGGGCTGGAGAAGGAGTTTAGACAAGGCTGTGGAGTGCCAGGACAAAGGGGAATGGCTTCACACTGACAGAGGGCAGGGTTAGATTAGATATTTTTAAGAAATTCTTCCCTGTGAGAGTGGGGAGGCCCTGGCACAAGTTGCCCAGTGAAGCTGTGGCTGCCCCAGCCCAGGAAGGTGTTCAAGGCTAAGTTGGACAGGGCTTGGAGCAACCTGGTCTAGTGGAATGTGTCCCTGCTTATGGCAGGGAATGGGGCTAGACAGTCTTTAAGGTCCCTTTCAACACAAATCATTCCAGGATCTGGAGATTCCGCTACTCACAGCTGATTTGGGATACAACACTTGGGTCTCCTGGCACTGTCCTGTCATCACTACTCTTTCCAGGAACTGCTTGGCTTGTATCTGCAAAGAAAGGGGCACTGTTGGTCATACCCCCAGCATGAGGCACACCCAGAGCAAAGGAACTCTTCTCCCCACCCTAGGGAGCCCCTCATTTCACATGCCTGGGTGCTGCACTGCCTACCTGTGTACCCTGCAGATGCTGCCTCAGAAGAATCACAGCCAACTGCCTCCTCCTCAGGAGGGATCACCAGGGTGCTGACTGGGACCATGAAAGTGTCCTCACCCTGCTGCAATGAAACAAGTGACAGGGTTTTTGCTGGGGAGTCCCTCTCCAGACGCAGGAGTCCACCTAGTCCACCTGTACCTGCCAACCCAACACCATCTCCCTCCCCAGCAAACCTCCAGCTCTGCCCACTGTCCTTTCCCGTCCTTCTCCCACCCACCAGAGCACCCCAAGCTGTCACAGCCCTGTCTCAGCTGGTCCCAGCAGACACTGACCTCCTTCTTGCGCTCTGCCTCCCACTGGGTGATGGGAACCTCATCCTCCACTGTCACTGGCTTCTCCTTTGATTTCCATAAATCCAAGCATTGCTCGGCATTTTCCTTTAAAATCTCCAGCTGGTTCTGTCCTATGGCATCAATCAGCTGAGAGACAGAGGGCTCTGGAGCAAGAACATACAGACATCAGTGGAGGAGACAGCTGAACTCAGGCAAGCCTCACTTGCAGTTTTACCCTGCTGCATGACTTGGTGACTGTCATGACACTGACACCTGTGGGAACACCCAAAATTCTGCATTTCCTTTGCTTTTAGAAACTATCTTTCCTTTCTTCACACAACCTGGACCAGCATGAACACAGGCATGCAGTGTCCCACTCTGCTTTAGCTGTCAGCATTTTCTCTTCCTGCTTTGGGCTTAGCAACACACTTGTGGGATCTGACCAAGTTTGTGCTACCTCTGCCTAACATGGACCAAGCTGAGGAAACCCAGGGGCTCCCCCAGGCAGTCAGAGCATTGCATGCCCCCCACAACCCTTTACCTGAGCTGGGAGCATTCCTCACAGCAAGATTCCTCCTGTAATGACCAAGGAGAAGACAAAGCCAGGTTAGGGCTAGGACATATGCAGCTCTTGGTCACAGATCAAGCACCCTGGACTGGAAGAAACAGCTTGTGAAAGCAGTGGACCCCCCACTGGGTGCTGATCTGGCCATTGGCCACATGCTCAGTATGCCAGGAATAGCCATCAGGGAGCCTCATCCCTGGAGATGGACTGATGGAAGGCCCTGAGGATCTCCACTATTGGATCTTCAAGGATGAAGAATGAGCTGTGCAGGGCTCACCCATGCAGCTGTGCTGCCCACCACTGACAGGAACAAGCTCCCCACAGATGTTTCCTCCTAGCTCAGAGGAAGAGGCTGGCAACGTGCCACCACAATTTCATTTTTCATGGTCTACTCAACTGTCACATTCCAGGGCAAGGAGTCACACAGGTTAACCAGGAGCTGCCATAACCTATCCCAGCCCTTGCCAGCCTGCTGTAACCCCAGCCTGAGGTTGAACACATCAGGGTGTCTGGACACATCCCTCAGCCCCATACTTACAGCCAGAGCTCCTTTATCTTCTTCACCACAGAGGGGTCCTGGTTCCTGCAGCAAGAGAGAAGCCAGTTACTGATTCTCTCCAAATCCCCATCTCCCTTCTCCCTTGCCTTGGAGACAATCCCTCTTTCTAAAGGGATTGCCACAAGCAGTTCACATCAGGACTCCCAGGGTGCTGTGGGGAAGATGAAGTCCCCCTGAGCACAGCCCGCACCCACCCATCCCATGGGCCATACCCGTCAGATGATTCCATCCTCTGCCTCTGCATGGGCAGCACGATGAACTGCTGGGCCGTGAGGTAAAACTCGCAGTCCTCCTGTGGGGAGGACAGAGCCTGTAAGGCACCTCTGAGTTCCACCACTGCCCCTGCCTCCCCCAGGGCCAGCCAGCACTCCCACACACACCCCTGCTCTGCCACCAACCCTCCAGTCTAAGAGAAGGTCCCCCCAAAAAGGACAACCCCCCTTCAAATGGGAGTTTGTATCTTCCTGTATCAGCTAATGGCTCGGCAAGAGCCACACACCAGGGTGGGCCAGCCCATGGGTGTCTGTGGGGACACCTCTGAACCCATGCAAGGGGACAGTGGGCTGCTCTGCCACCAGCCCATGCACGCCCTCTGCAGCTGCCCAACAGGCAGAGGTGACAGCCAGGTGGCCCTGGGAAAAATGCACCCCCATCCCCAGTGAGGGCTCATCCCTGCCCAGGTCAGCTGCCATAGACCTCACAGGAGCAGCAGATGAAAATGAAAGGCCACCCATCACCTGCCTTCAGCTCCTGGGAGCAGCTGGAAGCAGGCAAGAGTGCAGGAAGCACAACAAGGTAAAGGAACAGGCTGCTTCCATTCCTCAGAGCACTTACCAGCCTGGCCTCATCCTGAAAACACACCGTGTACTTCTGCAGGACGATAATTCTGCAATTAAGGCTGGAAAGCCTGAGCTGCAGGTGGGCGCTGGAAAAGGAGCAGAGCAGGAATGCCTTGAAGAACGGAGCCAGAGCCCCGCTGACACACAGTGGGGCTCCCACAAGAGCTCTGCCAACCACACCAGGGCATTCTGGAACATGTCTCAGTATAAGCAGCAAGCACCAAGGGCTCCTTATTCCTTAGTAATTCCTGCCTAAGAGCAGCTTCTTCCTGCTGCTTATCCTTGGCTCTCTGCTACCAGCACCCCAACAGTTTAAGGGTGTCCAAATGGGGAAATGGAGGAAAGCACTGAAGGAGCAGCCCAGGCTACCATGGTTAATGCTCTGGCTCCTTCCACAAAACCCAAGGGCTCTACAGTCCTTTCTAATGGCATCACAGCTTCTGCCATGGATCCCTGCCCATCCCAACCAGCAGACACCAAAGCAAGGGCATTCCAGCCTTCTTCTCTTAGCAGCTCTTTCACACCAACTTCCCACCCTGAGGTTGCTTTAGCTTAACACAACCTGAAACAAGACCAGGCAGGAGCCCCAGCTCCTCACAGCAGCTGTGGAGAACAGCTGTCCCAGCCATGCCAAGTCACGGTGGAACCCACTTTTCCTCTGCCTGCAGAGCTTCAGGTGTAATGACCACACGGATGTAGCAGGATCCATCAGAGACCTGCACCACAGCATCTTGGAGGACCCCAGGCTGGCCAGTTGAGTCACTCAAGACCTGTCAAGAGATTGGAGAGGGGAAAAAAAGAACTCTTACTTGTAGACCCGGAACAAGTTTCACAGGAAGGCGGTCACGACACCAAGCTTTTCCTCCTCAAAAAAAAAAGCTAAAATCAGAGACATTGCACTTCCACAGCCACCAAACTGGGAACCACTCTGCACTTCCCAGAATTTAGATTTCAAAGGCTGTTGGAACACTCTGGGACAGTCCCTCTGGGTACCTACCCGCACCACCTGCCCAGCCAGGAAATTCTCACGCTCATCCAGTTGCTCGTAATTCACCAAGAGGTCAGCAATCCATGGCTCCAGGACATAGAGTTTGGGAGAAGGCACATTCTTGTCCACACACACAAGACTACATGAAAAGAGACAAGACACCAAGCCATAAGCAGCACTCCATCACCCTGGGAAGGGTTTTGCACCCCAAGCACAGCCACAAACCCAGGAGATTGCTCAAATCCACCCAAGTGCACCCACTTCTCTGCAAGCACCCATCCTAAGGGCTTTGTGCTGAGGAAGCCACGCTGCTGGGGTCCTGCTGCATCCTGCTCGGACAGTGGAGGGGGACACCCGTAGCTCTGGAGTGTGTCTGGCCTTCTGCAAGTCTCCCACACAGGACAGGACATTTATTTTTACCTTCTTCCATACTGTTTATTATCACCCAATAACTATTTTCCGAGGACCAAGTCTTAACTATAACTGTCTGAACTGTGAAAGGAAGAAGAACTGGGGACAGGCAGGGGCTGGGAGAGACACAGCTGGGGACAGGCAGGGGCTGAGGGCAGGCAGGGCACGAGGGCAGGCAGGGGCTGGGCCAGGCCGGGTTGGGGACAGGTAAAAATTGGGGCCAGGCAGGAGATGAGGACGGGCAGGGGATGACGACGGCCAGGGGACGAGGGCGGCCAGGGGATGAGGGCAGGCACGGCTGAGGG
>VXAX01004904.1:19567-51577 GCA_013399835.1 Leptocoma aspasia
ACCCACGGCTGTCACTGGCATCCCCATGAGTGACAACCTGCCCTGCCCAGGCTGAGCTGCCTGAGGGGCTGGGGGTCATAGGGACCAGCTGCCCTCTCCCCTCAGCTGGGGATGCCTGGTCACAGGTGGGACAGAGGGACACACAGCACTCGGGCAGAGCACAGGGATCCTGCCCTGGGCTTGGACAGGGGGTTTGAGACTGGGTGTGGAGACAGAGCAGAGAGGCATCAGCTGCCAGAGTTTACAGAGGTGGGGGGTACAGAGGGACAACAGGGAACACATGGCATAAGAAAGGAGAGAGAGGCTGTTTCCCAAGCCAATTCCCTCTCCCTGACAGTGTGGGGAGGACTGAGCGTGAGCAGGGGTGACCATGCAGAGTGGTGAGCCAGTGAGCAGAGGCTGCAGCATGGGCAAGAGGCACCATCCATTTGTCCATCACCAGGGCAGGCTGTTCCCTTCCCAGTCGAGGAAGGCTCCAGAGGTGTCTTGTGAGAGGCTGGCCAGCACGGTCAGGATGCCCCTCACACTGTGCTCCACTGTCAGTGGTGCCTGCAGAAAAGAACAATGAGCTGTAACAGAGAGCAGCTCTTGGGGAGGATGCATGCCCAGGAGCAGCATCCATGGTGCTCATGGGGATATTTTTCCTTACTGCCACACCTCTGTTCTCCTGGCTGGGGTGGGGAGGCAGGGCTGGCTATCCCATGTTCTCAATATGTTGCAGCTTGCTGCCTGCTCTGCTCTAGAAGATGGTACTGGCAGCCCGCAGCATCACACAAGATCCCCCAAGTGCCCCTCCCCTCCCCAAGACATGGGGATTCAGTGGGGGTCCTGCTAACCCTCCCCTGCACAGGCCAGTACCTCCTCTGTGCCCATGTCAGTCTTCACCCAGCCAGGATGGATGGCCACGCACAAGATCCCTTTGTCCTGAAGTTCTGCAGCCAAGCACCTCGTCACCATGTTCTGGGCAGCCTGGAAAAGGCACAGCCCTGCCAGCACAACCCAGGGAGTGGGTGGGCAGGAGAGGAGACATTTCACAGCCATAAAATGTCTGTGGAGGTGGGAAATGGGACTTGGTCCTGGGTCAAAGCATCAGCATGACCTGCTGGAAAGGCTCAGTCCTGGCTGCTGCTGTCCCAGTCTCTGTGCTTCTGCTTGGGAGAACCAGGCAGGGGATGGGTGGCTGTGCCAGGGGGTAACCCATGGGCTCCCTCCCCTCCACAGGCACCATGCTTGGGACAGCATCTCCAGCACCTCCCATGGCACCTCACCTTGCTGGCCCGGTATGGGTACATGGGGGCCTCTGGGACCCTGAGGCACAGCCCAATGGAGCCCAGTTTGGTGGAGATGTTGATGACAGCGGCCCTGCTGCAGCTCAGACCCTCCTTTCCCACACCCTTCGCTGCCCGCTCCAGGAGTGGCAGAAATTCCTGATGCAAAGACACCAACACTCCATTAACATGCAACAGAACCCCAATTTGAGGACCATCACAGAGGGCTCTGTCACACACTGTAGACAAGCAGCTCGACAGACACTCCTGGCAGAAGTTCAGGGGATAGGGAAGATGCCCCAAGGAGGGGCCAGGCTCCAGCCTTTTCCCTCCCCAGGAAAGGAGTGAGCTGGCACCATGAGCCTGGTGCAGGCAGGTGCTCCAGGTGGGAAGAACTAAGCACAGGGGATGCTGGGCTGGGCTAAGCTGCTGAGCTCCTCAGGGTAGGCAGGGGAGATCCATGGAGGTGCCCTTATTCACACTGGGGTGCATCTTCCCAAGCAGGAGAAATACGAAAGGTCCAGACATACCTTGACAACCTGGAGTGGCCCAACCGCGTTGGTGGCAAACACATCGAGCATCTCCTGTGAGTCCAGGGAGTGCAGTGTGGCATGGGAGCTGATGCCTGCATTGTTGATGAGCAGGTTCAAGCCCTGGTCCTTCAGATGATACCCCACAGCCCGCGTGGCCCTTTGGATGCTGGGCAAATTCACTGTGTCTGCCAGGGAAAAAGCAAAGTGAAGGATAGCTCTGATGGGTCACACAGCACACACTGGAAATTGTGCTGTGGCTGGAACCAGCACATCTTATCCAGAAAGGATGCAGCAGGTTCGGCATATTAGGCACATTGGAATGAGCAGCTGTTTGTCCTGACCTCTTGGCTTTGCAGCCTCAGCTGCATTAAATCTTAATTCAATTCATTTTGGGTCATGTGGGGGCTACTGGTAGGAAAAACTTGTATTTGCTTTCTGTATTTGAGGAATCTATGATCCTACAAGGGATGCTTGGTCCTTGCACACTGAGACTCCCAGGTTTATTTCCACCTAGAGCCATTTTTTGCTTCATGCTGTTACCCACAAGGTTTTGGAGCTGACAGATGAGCTGAGGTGACTACAAGTAATAAAAGATTTGGGATGTGACCTGCAGTATTTGGTTGCAGGCTCTGAATCTGAACTTCCCTATCCCTACTGACCAAGTTGTGGGGACAACCCCTCTCAAGCAACACGGCACAACTGAAATTGGGCTAGCAGGGATAAGCATCTCCAGTGCCTTCCTCTTTGCTTAAATATTGCTATAGCTTTTGAAATTCTGCCATGCTTTAATTGCAGGATTTTTCTGACTTAGGCAATAAAAGTGGTGTTGTTTTTAAGTTTGTGTCCAGCTGTCAGGGTTGCTTGTTAGGATTTATGTCCTGTCCTGGATACTCACCAACTGAAGTCACTGTAGTTTGTTTGTTTGTTTAGAAGGGTCATCTAAATACATTCAAAATGTGAAATGGGCTGGTTAGGCCAACATTAAACTTTATATATTGCCTTTTAATACTTCAGGTATACCACGGAGCCCTTAAAACAATGAATATTCACATGTATGGGCAGGTTGGAGTGTGCTCTTGTTCCCATGCATTTCTGTGCCTGTTTTTTGCAGATGCCAATGTGATGAGCCTGTTGGGAGTGGGGGACTGCAGGGCTAGATTCCTTATATTTTTGCAACACTTTGGCCCCTGAGCTGTGTTTCTGTTCTCATGCTTAGAAAAGAGTGACTTAGCAAAGGTTTCCAAGGCTGAAGATTTCTTTCTTGGAATATTTATACACTGATGGGCAGCAAAAAAATCCTTTTTCCTGGCATTTTAACTAGCCTGATGTCATTATGGTGGTAAGCAAGTATGTGAGTGGCATGGGACTTGTTGCTACCTTGTGTTGTGCAGCACAGACCTTTGTAGAGGTGTCCTGGAAACATTTAAGGGGAATACCACGGGATAATCTGCTGTGTGGCTGCTGGGAGGGGGCGGAGCCTTGGGATTTGGGAGGATATTGCATGTCCGGTTGCAGGACAAATCACAGAGTGCTTTGGAGTTACTTCTTTGCTTAACAATGGGATGAAATTCAAGGTTCTGTCACTCCACCACATGTGAGGGATCTTTTGGTCACCCGGTGAAAGATTAGCTGCCCTGTTTGGATTAACTGAGTCATTGCTCCAAGGCATGTGGGACCAACATATTTTTAATTCTTAACCCCAAAATGTGCTGAAATAAAAAACTCTTGTCTCCCTGGAAGAAATAAGGGTGGGAAAGAAAGAGAGAGAATGAAAAGAAGTGACAGATCTTACACATTTTTGAGTTATTTTTTAAACTTTTCTTTCTGAAAAGTCCATGGCTGTTACTGGTTTGAAGACAGCCCTTCCTTATGGAGCAAGACAGCTTGAAGCAGCTCCTCTTTTTAAAAAATGTCTTGTAGCTGTTGATATTTAAGAGCTTTTAAGCTTATTTTGGGACCTTATTGACAGTCTGGGGCTTGGGGTGTATGTTTTTAGTAAAGATTTTTCATGTAGTGGCCAGTCCCTTGAGATGTCCCTTTTATGTTGGCCATGCTCTTCCCATCAGTTACTGCCAGTTGGAGCTCACAGCTCTTTTTTTTTTTTTATTACAGAGAAGGTGTTCTACTTTAATAATCTACTTAATAGCAAAACAGAGATTGTCTGCCTTGTTGTAGTAAAGCCTGAATTCAAGAATGTCTTATTTTCTAAGAAATATTAAAAAAATGGAACTTGAACTGAAGTTACTTGAACTTTCAGGTGCTTTTAAACAAATAAATAGCTAGGTAGATAGGTAGGTAGGTATTGATATGGCATAGCCTTGATTCAGTTTTCTTATCATTGGCTCCAATGAAATACAAGTATTGAGAAGTTCTGGCTGCTTCCCACCTCACTTATTGCAATGGGAATCCTAGTGCAGGCACTTTGCCAAAACATTTCTTTTGGATTTGGATGTTCTTTTAATTCTTCATTAATAAAAGCAGCCCCCACTCTCTCAGACACAGGGAAACACAGGAAATCTCTGCTCCTTGAGACATATCCTCAGCCTGGTGCTTCTTATCTCCCCACTCTTCACCCACTCCCCAGCGAGACCCTGTCCCTGTCCAGCACCCTGGAAGCTTCTTTTGTGTGAATGTCCCAACTTTGCCAAGTCCAAATGCCAGCCCGGCTGTTCTCCCTATGCTCTCTAGGTCTATTTGCTGTCTTGTGCTTCTCCCAAATGCTGCTGAAAAAGGTCACTGAGTTTGGCCCACATCCATAGAAGGAGGGATTAGCCAAGAGGACATGTCCCCACTCCAGGCTGTGGACATCCCATGCCTCTGGGTCAGAGTATCAGCCTGGGATACCAGGCTGGGCAGATTTCCCATGTGTCATTTTTAGCTATTTTTTTCTCCCTTTTTTACTTGAAAGAAATGCCGACCATGGCCACCTCCAACTCTCAAATCCCAAACCAACTCTCCTACTTAGGAACCATCCAGGCAGTTACTGTGCCCTGCCTTGCTCCACTTTGTGAACCCATGTGTCCCAGCCCAAAACCTGGGCACTGTATTTAGCATCTTTGGGAAGAGACGTCATGCCTTCCCCATGAAGCTTGCTCAGCTGAGATGTCTGGACCCACCTCTGCCTCCTCTGAAGCCAGTTTGACTGCTCCAGCCAGGGCACAGCTTAATTTGTGGGGAGAAGCTTGCCCAGGTGCATGGATCCCTCCCCATGGATCCCTCCCCACCTGGCAGGGCTAGAGCTTCCTGCAAACTGCCCCTGGTCCCACCTCTGAAGTCACCAGAGAGCTGGAAGCAATGTTGGGTGCAAGGAGAAAGGTTGCTCCATACCTAGCTGGACCAGTTTGATGCTGGAGTGCTGGGCAGCTAATTCTTGCAGAGCCTGGAAATAAAGTGATGGAGCAAGGGAGGGGGTCAGAAGCCACCGGCTGCATGGCCAGATGTCCCACCCCTGCTCCAAGGTCACTGAGCCTTGCTTTTTCTGGGGAAAGAGTGCAGGGCCATTCCCAGTGGAAGGGGTAGAGCAGCAACCCCACAGCCAGCAGGGGAATGGTGCTGCTGGGCATAGGAACTGCCCCCCATCCTGAGTGATCCCATCACAGAAAAGGGGATGGCTGGCCATGGCACAGCCAGGAGCGAGTGCTGAAGGCATGTTTGCCTCTCCAGCCTCATCCCACCCAGCCACATTGGGCACTGCCTTATCCAGGGAGCTGGGGGGGTTATGAGACCCCCAGAGCACCTCTGCCCCCACTCCTAGGCTACCCAGCCAGGGCAGGAAGCCAACAGGGCTGTGGGGACTGCAGATCCCCACTGCCCACCTGGCTCAGCACCATCCCATTCCCTGTGCCCGCACTCACCTCCCCTCTTGGACCCTTGGGGTCGCGGCAGGTGGCGAAGATGTGCTGGGGGGGCCGGGGGCTGGCGGCGAGCTGCCGCACAAGCTCCAGTCCGATGCCCCGGTTGGACCCTGTCACCAGGACGCTCCGAGCCAGCGCAGCCATGTCCCCAGCCTCTGCGCTGGGCGGTGACACATGGCAGGGTTGCCGCCTGCTTGGCGTGAAGAGGAGCCCGGCACAGCCCAGGGTGTGGCTCTGGGCACCCATGGGGACTGGGACAGTGCCAGCACCTGGCCCCTCGCCTACCCCAAATGGAGCCAGGGTCCCAAGAGGACCAAGGGCTCCCTGACATTTGGCACATGGGATTGTGTGTCACCTGCATTGTCACTATGCTCCTCTAAAGCCGCAGCTCCCGGTCTCTGTAACAGCAGAAGGGTCCATGTCTTCCACAGGCTTGGAAGAGGAAAAGGAGAACAGGTTCAAATCTAGTTGTGGCCAGCAGTCTTCTAGTTTGGGGGGTGAGTTTGGGATGGTTGAATTCTGAGATGCTAATCCAAAGCCCAGCCTGGGAAGCACAGGGAGTGCAGTTTGTGTACTGCAAGTTCCACTCCTGCCAACACTTCCGCCCAGAGCATCCAGGAGACAGCAGAGAAGGACCCCCCATTCCCTGTAGCCTCAAGTACTGACTGTTGGGGCTTCAAGCTCACATCCATCACCTCCCTCCTTGCTGGAGGGTGATACTGGGTGCTTATAAGCCCAAGAAGTGCCTGTAAAAGCAAGGCTGCTGCAACCCCAGCCAGCCTGGGGGCATGGATTTTTAGGATGCAGAAGTGTTAAAAGAAGCAAAGAGTTGCCACATAAAAAGCCTCAGCTAAAACAGAAGAATTGGGGCAACATGGATATGAGGTGGGGGAGGAAAAAGAAGAGGAAAGTAGTGGGGGTGGGTCCATCCCATCTGGATGTGTCTCATGGCACATACCTGTTGCTCAGCGTGGCAGGGGGGACAGAGGTCTCTATTCCCCAAGTAGCTGAGTGGTTCCACATTTGGCAATCACCAAAGAAACACTCAGGAGATGGTGAAGGGCCCCCACATTTGGAAGATGAGCTTTCAGGTGACACAGATCATGAAGGGGAAGAAGCAGTGATGTTTCTTTCCATGGTGGTGGACAGACTTTGGCCCCCATGAGAGGTAAGCATGCTGGGCGTGGATTTGGCTGGTGGTGGCGTCGGACCTGCTGTAGCAGATGTTCTTGCAGGTGTAATCATCTGCACAAACTATTGCACTGCACAGACTTGCCTGCTCTGCCAGCAGCATCCAGAGCAGAGCTCCCATTAGGAACAAATTAGACTGGAGTTTCCTCTTTTCCTTCCAGGCTCCTCAGTAAGGAAACAACAGAAACAAGCGAAGAGGGCTGCACGACCAGGCATGGCTACGGGCCAGTGCCAAGCAGGGGAGTGACCTTTGGAAAGGGCTGACCGATGGCAGCCAAGGACAGCAGCACAGGCACACTCATGGCTCCTGAATCACAGCCCAGGGCCAGAAAGTGTGCACAGGGAAGAGATGAGACCAGGCTACAGTGCTATAGGGGCACCTGGGAACCATCCAGGTTAGAGAGGAACTGAGAGAACTCTACTCCAAGGCACATCAGGAGGAGCAGGATCAGCAGTGACTTTGGAGTGGGCTGCCCAGGGCTTGAACCTGACCTCAAAACCCTCTAGAGACCTCGCAGACTTCCTAGACCTCCTTTCAATGCTTGATTGTCCTCAGAGTGATTTTTTTTTTTGTCAGCGTGGCACCTCCCCTGCATACATGCTATGCCCCTTGGCCTGGGTCCACAAGGCCCTTCCTGTGAGCTCCATGACCAGAGCCATGCAGTGACCCCTCCTGCATCTCACAGCCTTGACCTTGACCCTGCAGACCCCTGCAAAGACCCTGTAGCCATCACATCCCACATCAGGGCTTTGTTCAGCGCTCCAGCACCCCCCAGCCAGCTCCTGCTCTGCGACAGCCCCTTCCTGGCTGAGCCCCACCGCTCCCTGCTCCCTCCATGGCAGCAGGCAGCATCATTGTTGCAAAATGTGGAATGTGTCAGTTAGTATTATCTTAAGTCAGGCTGTTCTTTGATGTAAGACCTTCGTATACTTTCAAGCCTAATCAGCAGGAAAGGAGACGTAATCGCTGGAAGAGACAGCAGCCAGCATCCCTCACTCAAGGACATTCTGGAACTAACAAGATTTAGGGATTGCTAACGTGGCAAAATACTCCGGGTCTGTGTATCTTAAACTGTCTTCATTGTAACACTAAAAATCACACCTTCAGATCAAAAAGACCCTCTGCACGTGAAGACCCTTCCCCTGAGCATGAGCGGCAGTTAGCTGGTGTTATATTTGTATGGAAGGTACTACCAGAAGGGCTGTGCTTGAGAAGTTACAAACCCTAAATTTCTGTGTATAAATAACAGCATGGAAAGTCCTGTGGGGTGTGCTGGATTTGTGGAATATCACTGAGCACCCAGGCTGGGGCAGCTCTGAAATGAACAATGTCTCACTCGAGTGTGTCATTATCGGCTCGTTGCACACCAGGGCACGAACCTGATTTTTAGGGCAACATCCCCGTGCCTGCCGGGCGGGCACCCCTAAAATGGCGCCGCCCAGTGAGGCTTCAGCCCGCCCGCGTCACGCGGCCGCCGTGTCCCGCCATTGCATCAGCCGGGGGCGGGGCGCCGCGCGGATGGGTGGGGCTGGAAGAAGAGTGACAGCCCCCGCAACCAATGGGAGCTGGCGTCCGGCGGAGGGGCGGGGCGGAGCGGGCGCTGCGGCGCGGCCGGAGGAACGGAGCGAGGGGCGGCGGTGGTCGCGCAGGTACGGCGCGGGGGGCCTGGGGAGCTCCCGCCGCCGCGTTTGGCTTCCGTGGCCCGGCCGGGACCCGCGGCACAGGGAGAGGGGCACGGAGAAGCAGGGCGGGAGGGTGGCGGTGGCGGTGCGCTGGTCGCGCCCCATGCGGCCCCGCGCGGGGATGCCGGGCGGCCGGCGGCGCTGCCGGACACCGCTGTGCCCTCACCCCTCCTCGGGCACTGGAGAGCGGGTGTGTCTGGGCAGAGGCTCTGATAGGTCCTGGGAGCGCTGCTGTGCTTGGTTCTCTCCACGTCGGGTCCTTCCCTCCTGCAGCATCGAGGTTGGACTCGATGATCCCAGAGGACTTTTCCAACTTAATTGATTCTGTGCTATGAATGCTCCCAGGCCTTGCTCCTACGGGGAATTCCCGTCTCTCCGCGCCGCTGCAGGCTGCTGGGATCTCGCCTCCCTCCATGGATCCGCATTGCGCTGAGCTGTCAGGGACAGCCCTGTGTACCCGTAGGACACGGGCGGTGCTGCCCTTCAGGCTGTCACTTGGCTCTGGTGTGCGTGTGGGGATGTGGGTCCCCTCAAGGAAGGTTCCAGGCATCCCTGGAGGTGGCTCTGCTTTGAGCAGGGAGGATGGACAAGGTTATATTCAGGGGTCATTTTCAAACTTGGCTGTTCTATGATTTAGTCACTGAATCACAAAAGGGTTTGGATTGGAAGGTACCTTAAAGCTCACCTGGTTCTAACACCCCTGCCGTGGGCAGGGACACCTTCCACTACACAGTGCTGCTCCAAGCCCCATCCAACCTGGCCTTGAACACTTCCAAGGATGGGGAAACCACATCTTCTTTTGGCAACCTGTGCCAGGTCTTCACCACCCATGCAGGGAAGAATTTCTTCCTAATATCTAACCTAAATCTCTCCTTTTCTGATTTAAAATTGTTCCCCCTTGTCATATCATTATCTGCCCATGTAAAAAGTTGCTGCCCATCATTTTTATAAGCCCCCTTAAATACTGGAAGGCTGTAATGATGTCTCCTCACTCTGCATTCAATCACCTTGAATGCTTTGGTTACTTGGCTATCCCTCTGTCCTCAGCAAGGCAAACACAACCTACTAAGTTTAGTATCCATGTGAATTTGATATTTTATAATTATGTGTTTTCAAAGAACAGGTAACTTGAGGTAGAGTCGTAGAAATCAGAGAGTTTGGGGGAGAGATTTCCTGTTGGGCCACCACTATTTGGGGCAGATTGATGGTTGAACAGAAGTGTCAGTGAGTACTTAACAATGTGGGGAGACCTTTCAGGAGTTGGAGACAATGATCCTGATGTTCACCTTGAGCTGACAACACATCAGAGCATTGTTTGTTGTTGTTTGTTCAGACTGCACCGAGGTTTTGCCACTTTCCTGCCACTTGCTTTGGACAGTGGCAACTTCCAGCTTCCAGATGGAGACCCCGCTCACTGCCAGCCAGATCCGGCAACGGTTCATTGACTTCTTCAGGGAAAACCAGCACACCTATGTGCACTCATCTTCTACAATCCCCCTGGATGACCCCACACTGCTCTTTGCCAATGCTGGTATGAATCAGGTAGGATTTCCACCCTGGCACTGTGGTCCTACAAACATATCCTGTTGGAACCTGTGAAGCTGTTTGGAGAGCTGTCGGGAAAATTACTGTTTACTCCACCTTCCTTCTGGTTACAGAGAGATGGTTGGTGTGTCCTATGGAGTCCTCTGTGCTCTCATAAAATTGGCAAGAGCACTGGAAGAGGTTCCCATGGTGAGAGCTCTGCCAGTCTCGTTTCCTTGACCCTTGCTATCACAGCAGTCCTGGCACAAATGACTAATGGTGTCTTTGAAGAGCACTTGAGACTGGGGTGCTGCAAGGGCTCTGCTGCAGATCAGCACCCAGTTTTTTATTTTTTGGCAGCTGGGAATCTGACAGCTTTCAGTGCCTTTGGAAGGCCTGGGGTTTGGTGGGCTCTAGGAACACCTGTGTGTGTGCGAGTGCTGAGTTCTAGGCAGCCTCCTCATGGACAGGAGCAGCAGGTTTGTTTCTGAAAGGTGCTTTGGGTATGTTCAGACTAGTGATATCATGACACTTACTGCCTTGCTGTTGCTTGCAACATTTGAAAACAGGTACTGAGTGCTTTTCTCAGTTTCTCAGCTTTTCAGGCAGTTCACTTGTCCTTTTTTCTCTCCTCACAGTTCAAACCCATCTTCCTCAATACCATCGACCCCTCACACCCGCTCGCTAAACTGAGCAGAGCCACCAACACTCAGAAGTGCATCCGAGCAGGGGGCAAGCACAACGACCTCGATGACGTGGGCAAAGATGTGTACCACCACACCTTCTTTGAGATGTTGGGGTCCTGGTCCTTTGGGGATTATTTCAAGGTAAAACAGTCTGGGTGCAGCTCTGAATCTCTAGCGCAGATTTATCTGTCTCTGTAAGCTCAGCAGAGCAGTTGCCAAAAGGAAAGAGAATATGTTGGCATAGAGGTGCATGTGGTTCCTTTGGAATAAATGATCTTGGGAGCTTCCCCAACCCTGCAGAATGA
Organism: Leptocoma aspasia; assembly: GCA_013399835.1. Classification (NCBI taxonomy): domain Eukaryota; kingdom Metazoa; phylum Chordata; class Aves; order Passeriformes; family Nectariniidae; genus Leptocoma; species Leptocoma aspasia. Next base: position 30,612 of record VXAX01004904.1, read on the forward strand.
TTTGAGATTAATTCCTTAAGGTTTACAAAGCTCATTAAATTAACTCTGCTAGTTTGGAGTCTTAAGGTGGAGATTTTAGTGCCTGTCCTGGAGATGTGGGGACTAACATGTGCTATGCAGCTATGGCTGACCTTCAAACAGGAATGATCATACAATAATGATTTCCTTTCCCAAGCTTCTTGCTAGTGTAGTATTCAAAGTCAGAATTAAAAGGCTTTTTGGAGGCAGTGAACATGCTAGGCGTTAACTTGGCTGCATCAAGACAGTCATATGAGATGTTTCTTGTGCTCTTCACTGCATGTATTAATTTTTCTCTTTCTTGTGTCAAAGGTCAGAAAGGTTTCAGCTGCTGATGCCTACAGCAGCCAGTACTTTGGATGTTGAAGAGAAGCTATCTTTGTATTCACTTGCTGACCTCATGTTTCCTTCTGCAGGAACTTGCTTGTAAACTGGCACTGGAACTTCTCACCAAGGAGTTTGGCATCCCTGCTGAAAGACTCTATGTCACTTACTTCGGTGGAAATGAGGCTGCAGGACTGCAACCAGACCTGGAGTGCAAGCAGATCTGGTTGGATTTGGGGTAAGGCCTTTCACTGAGGAAGGTACATGTTTTGATGAGCAGTAATAATTTATTTGGCTTGGATATTAGGAAAGAATTCTTCACAGAAGCAGAACAGAACAGGCTGCTCAGAGCAATGATGGAGTCACCATTCTTTGAGGGATTTTAAAGCTGTGTAGCTGTGGGACTTTAGGGCATGGTTTAGTGGTGAGTTTGGCAGTATTGGAGTAACAGTTGGACTTGGTGATCTGAAAGGTCTTTTTCAACCTAGATGTTTCTATGAGTCAATGATGGCCTGTGTTATGTGGCAGAACACATATAACAGGAGACTTCAACAAAATTGAAGTGTCACAAATAACATTTGCAGGGTGGTGGAGCTTCCAAACCAAAGGGAAGTACTGATATTAGATAGAAGATACTGAGAGCTCTGGTTTCAAAATCTCTTTTTAAGCTTAAGAGTCCTGCTTGGTGAGGTGGATGGGAAGTCCTGCCCAGTGTGCTGCCACTGACAGCATTTGAGAAGATCATGGAATCATAGAACTGTAGAATTGTTTGGCTTGAAAGGGACCTTATAGCTCATCTTGTTCCAATCCCTGTCCAACCTGGCCTTGAATACTTCTAGGAATGGGGCAGACACAGCTTCTCTAGACAGCGTGTTCCACTGCCTCACCATGCTTACAGGGAAGAATTTATTCATAATATGCATCTGCCCTCTGCTAATTTAAAACCCTTTTCCTATCACTCCATGCTCTTCTAAACAGTTTCTCTCTAGATTTCTTGTAGTCCCCTTTAGGTACTGAAAGGCCACAAGGTAATCCCAGAGCCTTCTCTTCTCTATGCTGAACAATGCAAATTCTCTCAGCCTTTTCTCATAGGAGAGGTTCTTCATCCCATCAGTGTCTTCTTGCTGATGGCTTTACTGAGGTGTTGTGTAAATCTCTGTCTCCCCCTGGGATGACTGCCAGGTGCCAGTGTGCACTTGATCCCCTCAGCAGGGATCCTGAGCGTTAGGCTCTTGGATTGATCTGTCTCAAGACACTAGGAATTCATCAGCACATCTAGGGAATTAGTGAGCTGTTGTTTCTCTGACATAGCCTTTAGTTTGGGGAATTCTTTTTAGTTAGTCTCTGTTGTTCAGTAAATTTCTTCTTACAGGCTGGCTGAGGGCAGGATTCTGCCTGGCAGTATGAAGGATAATTTCTGGGAAATGGGAGACACCGGCCCCTGTGGCCCTTGCAGTGAGATCCACTATGACCGGATTGGGGACAGAGATGCTTCACACTTGGTCAATCAGGATGACCCCAACGTCCTGGAGATCTGGAATCTGGTGTTCATACAGTACAATAGGTGAGCCAGACCTGCTTCCAGCTTCCAGGTGAGCCAGGTTGCTCCAGCTCAGTTTGAGAGGCTGCTTGGGCTGTGCGTTCTTTCAGCTGCCCGTGGCTTACTTGCCATTCGCAGTTATACAGCAGCTGAGCACTTTGTGGTGCTCTGTCTCCTTACCCACTGGTACAGAACGGGTTGGTCATGCTGCTTTTGGGACAAACTGAGAATATTTTCTCTGTTTGTCTGCCAGGAGTTCAGTAGGGAATAAGTTGTTGTCTGCTCTGGGTCTAAGTTGTTGCTGAGGGTCTTGTTAACTCTATTTTATCAAAGTTGTCCTTTGTGAGCCTTGTGTATGGGCCTGTGTCACAAATCTGATGGAAATAAACCTTACATAGATGAAGAGAGAAATGGGGTTCCCCCTGCAGAGCCTCCATCCATAACATCTCACCTTTCTTTGGTAGGGAAGCTGATGGGACACTGAAACCCCTTCCTAAGAAAAGTATTGATACTGGGATGGGCCTGGAGAGGCTGGTTTCTGTGCTGCAGAACAAGATGTCCAACTATGACACTGACCTTTTCCTTCCTTACTTTGAAGCCATCCAAAAGGTATGAACTGAAGCCTGACCTAGCTGCATCCGTTCCCTGAATTCTTGGGGAGATATATGGGACTGATTGGGCAGGATGGTCTCTGCTTTCCCAGCTGCTGTAAGCCCCACACATTTGCACTTTGCTGAGGAACCCAGGCTGGCTCAGTAATTGCTGCCCTGTACAAGTTTCCAGGGGAAAACAGTGAGTGGTGCAGCTTTCCCAGTTTCTGTGAACTGTCCTGATGGACACTCCTTGGTCCTCTCCCAGTGGGAGATGCTCTGCAGTCCTACATGGCCAATTGCCATATTTTTGCTACCTACTAGCACGTGGTACTGCTAGCCCAGAATCAATTTGTCCTTCAGTCTCACACCTGGAACATGCTGATCTGTAGAAAATTCCCTTAGCCAGGACTGCTTTGCCATAAACCATGATAGTCACTGGCAGAACCTGTGTGCTGTTGCTGCATTGTCCTGGGTGGGGACCGTGTTACCCATGCTGGGAGTTCTGTGTGCAGGTCCAAGCCTTTTTTTTTTCCTCCATGGAGGAGGCAGAGCTTCCTGACTGTAGATCATGCTGGATAAAATGCAGGGAGAAGAGCCCAGGCTCCTGGTACCTCTAAGGAATGAGGTGCCAAGCTCCAGAGTTGGAATTGGAGAGCTGCCTATTGTCAGTGTTAAGTCCACTGGCTAGACACAGCCTCTGTGTCCTTGTCTGCTTTCCTGCTGTGTTCTGGGAGCCTGGCTGGAGGGACTGTGTCCATGATGGGAGCTTTGCACCATGTGCAAGCAGTGCATGGTTACAGCAGTATCTTTCCCTAGGGTATGGATAAAAATGTCCTGAAAGAGGAAAGCTGGGACCGTCTCCTGTGTGACAGAAATTGAAAGGTTTCTTGGCTGGGCAGGTTATGCCACGTTGGAGTCCTTGAGCCAATGTGCAAAACAGATTATTTCCCTGTACTCTCTCCCTCTTTCTCTCTCTTGGGCTCTTAATGATGGGATAAACTGGATTTTCTTCCCTCTGGTCTGGAGAGCTTTCGGCCATTGAAATGTGGGCCGTGGCACCATGCAGAGCCCATAGCTCTGTGCCTCCCCTAGGTTCACTGAGTCTCCTCTTTCCAAGAGGAATATTCTCCTCTGTGGCTGTGGGCGGTGGGGTGGGCTTGGCTTCTGAGGCCTTTCCCTATAATTCTGCCATGGTGCCACTGTCAGTAATTGTACCCTCTGCCCACTGCCTTCTCCTCTGCAAAGGGCACAGGTGCCAGGCCGTACCTGGGCCAAGTCGGGGCCGAGGATGCTGATGGAATAGACATGGCCTACCGTGTGCTGGCTGACCACGCACGGACCATCACCCTGGCCCTCTCGGATGGGGGCAGACCTGACAACACTGGCAGAGGGTAAGAAGGAGCTGCTGCATCATCACCACTCCCACTCTGTTCTGCATGGTTTCCCTCAAGGCTCTGGGATCTCCTGTGTCTCTGGGATCTCTTTGGATGCATCATTAAAGCAGTGGGTAGCAGAGTGTTTGCTTGGGATATTTGATGCTTGAATCGCTGTAGTAAGGGTCACCCAAAAGGCCATGATGCACGAGTCTGAAGGTTCTTGTGAGCACTGTTGCTGCTGTGCCAGCCCCCAGATATGATGACTGTGGGCAGAAAGGCACAAAGCCTGGCTTGGTGTAGTGTTGCTGTTGAAAAAGCAAGGAATTTTGGGCTGGGGGACTGTGCTGCAGGTGCCAGTGGACTCCATAAGCACACAGTGTTTTTGTGAATGTGGGCCATGGAGCTGGGGCCTAGCACTTCACCTGTGCATTGCTGCTGCCATGAGCAGCTTCTTGGGGGAAAATGAGAGGAGAAATCCTGTGCTCTTGGTCCTGGGAGGGGGTGCTGGTAGGTGGATGCTGGTGGAGCCCCTGAGAACAATTCAGATGTGTAACATTTGCGTGGGGGGCTCTGCTATTCCCTAGGTATGTGCTGAGGCGGATTCTCCGACGGGCTGTGCGCTATTCCCATGAGAAGCTCAATGCCCCCAAGGGTTTCTTTGCTACTCTGGTGGATGTGGTGGTGCAGTCACTGGTAAGTTCTCCTATTCCACTGCATCTGCTTAAGATGTCCTCTGCTGAGGTGTGCAGATCTCCATGTTGAGGTGCTCCTCCTCTTGGATCTGCAGGGGGATGCCTTTCCTGAGCTGAAGAAGGACCCAGATATGGTAAAGGACATTATCAATGAAGAAGAGGATCAGTTCCTGAAAACACTGAGCAGAGGCCGTCGCATTCTGGACAGGAAGATCCAGAGCCTTGGGGACAATAAAGTCATTCCCGGTAAGGCTGTGACTTCTGTCTATATGCAGCAAAAGGCATTTATTATCTGGGATCACATAAGAGCTTAAGGAAGTTGAGGGAAGGGAAAGGGTGGGAACGTTAGAGGTGGTGGAAGGTGATTGAGGGACAGAGTTGGAGTCAGAAGGCATCTCTTAGAGCTGAACCACCCGTCTCTTCTCTGGCCTGTGTTCACTTGCCGAGGTTTCTAAGCTGCCCAGACACACATCTCTGTGCTGTCAGGGAGGAACCTTTTGGATGTTCACGTTCTCCAGACCTATTCACTGTCCTGCCATAGCTCAGAGCTGGTGGGGGGGCAGGGAAAGGAGCGGTGTCTCATGGAACATGAGAGGTGACTGCTTTGCCCTTTATCTGCAGGTGACACTGCCTGGCTGCTGTATGACACCTATGGTTTCCCTGCGGATCTCACTGGGCTGATTGCAGAGGAGAAGGGCCTTGTTGTAGACATGGAGGGCTTTGAAGAAGAGCGGAAAAATGCTCAGGTGGGTAACAGCTCCAGGGGAAGCTAGTTTGTGAGTGGGCGGGTAGAATTCCCTTCCTTGCAGTTTGCAGTCATGAGTTGCTCCTTTCTCACTGAGTCTGCTCACAGCCCATATGGCCCATGGTTTGTCCCATGGGAAAAACCAGGACAACTGCAGTTGCTGTGGGACATGTCTTTTCTGTACAGCTGGGGTTGGTTTTGCTCACTAGCAAAGCCTGGAACCTTGAGCTCAGCCTTCAGGCAAAGATAGCAGAGTGCTGGGAGCACTTCTGCTGTCCTGTTCTGTTAGGGAAGTTATTCCCTGTCCAAGGATCAGTATCCAGGCAAGCCTACACCTTAGGTGCATTTCCCAGGATGTTTGCTGCAACAGCAGGTGTGGCATTGACCAGCTGGGTACTTGCCTTGTCCTTACTGGGCTCAGGCCCACTTGGTCTGCATGCTGGAACTGGCTGCTCTGAAGCCAGAAAAATTGGCACACTCCAGGTGCTGGCACACAGCTTCCCAGGGCAGAGTTCTAAATCAGGGAGTGCTGGAGGATGTGGGTGAGATGTGCAACTAGGCTGGCATGCATTGGTGTTTCTTAGGCCTTGGGATTAGGCAAGTAATTTCTCAAACCTTCTTCATTGGCAGCTCAAATCCCAGGGCAAGGGTGCTGGAGGGGAAGATCTCCTCATGCTGGACATCTATGCCATTGAAGAGCTAAGAGCCCAAGGGCTGGAGGTGACAGATGACTCACCAAAATACAACTATGCTTCAGATCTGAGCGGTACCTATGGTATGGAAAAACCTTCTCACAGTCATGTTCTGTTACTAAACCTTCCCTGGCATGTACCTCTGGGCTCCCCTTTCCTGGGACATGGAGTTGGAAGTGGAACGCTGTGCAGGTGAATAGCCTGCTTGTTATTAAATGAGCAGAGAAAGAGGACAGACTGTTCAGAGGCTAGTGTAGTGCTGTTGCCAAATTAAGGGAATTCCTGGTCCTGTGGCTTTATGTCTCCACACTCCTGTGTTGGTGTTTCTCAGCTGCTCCTTTGCCAGTGCTGCAGGAGACTGCAGTTTCTGCTTGGCCTGTTGGAGGGTCCTTGGCTTGCTCGCTCTGGCTCTTCTGCTAGTTTTTTGATTTGATGGAGATTCAGGAGGCTGCAGGCTCATAGCCGTGTGTGCTGGTGACTTTCACTGCATAGGTGTGGAAGGCAGTGACAGTCCCTGCCTTGGAGGGCACTAGATGAAATTTACAGCTAACTGTTGCCTTACTCCCCTCTCCTTATCCCCTCCAAATGGGTTAGCTGCCCTGAGCTCCTGCAATAACTGGGAGGTGTTGCTATGACATTCTGCTCCCATGTGGTGTCTACAAGGTTTTCCTGTTTTACTGACACTGCCTGTCATCCTGGTGGCAGATTTTGGGAGCCTCGTGGCCACAGTGAAAGCCATCCGCAGGGAGAAGAAGTTTGTGGAGGAGGTATCCACTGGCCAGGAATGTGGGATAGTGCTGGACCGGACCTGCTTCTACGCCGAGCAGGGTGGGCAGATCTATGACCAGGGCTACATGGTCAAGGATGACGACAGCAGGGAGGATGTGAGTGGGCCTGGGAGCCTTTTGCTAGACTCAGTCTGTCTCGGGGCCTGGGCAGAGGGGAGAAGGGGCCAAGCAAGCACCAGCAATTTCCCATCCATGTCAGATGTGACACATTGCACAGGGTTCCTTTCTGGGGATGCAGCATGGCATGGATGTGCTGGAGTTTTGTTCCCCTTGCTCCTTGAGGAGCTCAGTTCTGTGCTGCTGTCAACAGAATCTGGGTGCCTGTGGTGGTGGTGCTGGGATTGCCAAGCCTAAGGGCTGTGCTCTCAAGCCAAGATGGGGAGCTGAGGTGGGGAGCTCTTTCTGTGCCCCATAACTGTGCCCCATCTTCATTCACTTCTCTGCTTTGCTGTGTGCTGTGCCTGGGGACACTCGGCTTTCTCCAGCACACACACCACTCTGGCTCTCAGCTGGGACCTTTCCAGTTGCAGCTCAGACCTCTGCCTGGATGATGTCTCCCCTTGGCCTCTCATCCTGCTCAAATGTGGCATTTCCCTCTTTGTACAGAAAACAGAATTCACTGTGAAGAACGTTCAGGTCCGAGGAGGCTACGTGCTCCACATAGGAACTCTGTATGGGAGCTTGAAAGTAGGAGATCAGGTCCACCTGACTATTGATGAGGTGAGTTAAAACATGGTGTAACACATGGGCTTGTCTCTTTTCTTTGGATTTTGTCTCATTTTTTTTCATCAGTGCCACTCTGGGGGCCTGATGTTTGGGTCTTGCTCTCCCTGCAGCACACAATCAAGCCGTGTCTGGCTGACTCCCAGGTCTCTCATGCTTCACACCTGGCTTTCTCCTACCACGAGGCAGATAATGCCCAGCTAGCTCAGAGCCACTCTTGCTGGGTTTGCTGGTCACAGGCAGAAACACATTTTGGGTCATGACTTGCAGGGAGAAGATGTGTGGTGCTCCACTGTGTGGGGACAGCAGCAGAGAGCCTGGGCTGTCTGCCCCACTCCAAACATTGCTTCTGTGGGCTTAGCTTGCTGAGTGAGTGTCGGGTTGAGCACAGTCAGCCTGATGCATTTCCCTTCCCTATAGAGCCAGAACCTTTAGAGGAAGAAGGAAGGTTTCCATCTTGGAGTGCTTCTCCCTGCTGAGGAACAGAGATTAGTTATCTGTGTCCTGGTCTGTCCTTGGCCTCTTTCTGCACAGGCCAAACAAGGGAACTGCCAGGAAAAAAGCCATGCACAGATTTGGTGGGGAACACCTGTTCCTGTAGCTGAAGCTCCAAGGCAGCAAGTGTTGTTTCTGGTGTCCTGAGCTAGTTTAGGATTCTGTTGGAGCAGGGCATTAACCTCCCCTTCAGCTGCTGGAGGTAGTGGTGGCTCCGGGGTGTGGGACCCCATCTACCAGTGGCTTCCTCCCTCAGGCCAGGCGGAGGCCAGTCATGAGCAACCACACGGCCACCCACATCCTCAACTTCGCCCTGCGCTCGGTGCTGGGGGAGGCTGACCAGAGGGGGTCCCTGGTGGCACCGGACAGGCTGCGCTTCGACTTCACGGCCAAGGGAGCCCTGTCCACCCAGGAAATCAAGAAGGTAGAAGGGATTGCCAACCAGATGATCGAGGAGTCAAAGGTGGGTATGGCTGACACGTTGTATACCTTGAGTCCCCATTTTGGATGATCTGGGATGCTGGGAGTTTGGCATGCACAGGAGGATTCTGAGCTGCTGGTGCAGTACTGTGCACAGATTGCCATCACCTTAGAGATTTTGAGTGGGAAAGCCCCATATGGATGGTTCAGTTCATTGGTTTCAAGCCCTCTCTAGGGCTGAAGTGTTCCCGTGCCTGCAATAGTGTCACATCAGCTGCAAGAGGCAAGAAGTTTGGCAGAGTAGTTTTGCAGGCCTGGCTGGATTTACAGCATACACCCAGACAACCCAGTGATGTGTTCCCATCTTACTTGGGTAGGAGAGTTGCTTTGTCTGGTGCCAAGTGTCAGAGCCAACCCTGAAGGACCCTGGAATCTGTGCTTGGAACCATTTGCATGTGCAATAGCACACAGGGAGTCTGAGCAGGTGGTGTTGGGAATTATGAAGATGAGATATCTTTTAATAACTTTGTGATTCTTGTAGCTCAACGAACCACAGCTCAGGTAAGGCACAAGACCTCACTTCTAGGATCTTTCAGAGGAAGAAATTTCCTGGGAATGTGGGCCCTCAGTCACAGCTGACAGGACTGGCTCTTACCTGCATCCCTTTGCTGTCCTCTGCAGACTGTGTATGCCAAGGACTGCCCTCTCGCAGCAGCCAAAGCTATCCAAGGACTTCGGGCAGTTTTTGACGAGACCTACCCCGATCCTGTCCGTGTGGTTTCCATTGGCATCCCTGTGGAGGAGCTGCTGGCTGACCCCTCTGGCCCTGGGGGCTCCATCACCTCTATTGAGTTCTGCGGGGGGACGTGAGTACCTGGAGAGGCCTGAGGAGCTGGCAGGGTGGCTGAAAAGGAGTTCCTGTGGAGCCTGAGCTCCTGCGAGTGTCATGAGCATACACTGGGCAGAGCCAGGGCAGACATGGAGGTGGTGGTGATGATGTGCCTTTGCATTCCCAGTCCTGAGTCAATCAGTCTTTAAAATTACCTTTTGCAGGCAGGAAACTGCCTGTATTGCCCCCGGCCTCACGCAGGGTCTCTGGCAGTGCTGGGAGCACAGGTCTTACCACTCTTTGCTCACTCATTTGCTTTTAGCACTGGTTGTTTTTTCTGCCTGTCCCCACACTGCTGCATTTTCCTGGCAGGATGGTTGTCTTACATCTGTGCTGATTCCTGCTGAGATGAGAGGTGGACTTCTAACTTTCTTGTGGGTCTGTCTGGGTTCTTTCCAAAGGCACTTGCAGAACTCCAGCCATGCTGGCCCCTTTGTGATTGTTTCAGAAGAAGCAATTGCTAAAGGCATTCGGAGGATAGTTGCAGTCACCGGGGCTGAAGCTCGGAAGGTAAGGGTAGGCAGGAGAGATCCTCTGTGAAATTCCACCTATTAACCCTCTGCCAAAGTTCCTAATGTACAAATTTGCACAATATCCTCTGAGGGACTCACAGAAAAGGGTGCTGCTGTTGCCAAGAACTGTTGTGGAGACCCTGTACTACAGTTGGAGCAGAGGGGGAGTTCTCAGCTGTAGGTGTTGTGGCAGAGAAACCTGGGTGGGTGGGTGTGTAGGATGGCTCCAGGGTTAGCTCAGGTTGCTTTTCAGAGTGGCTGGCAATGGTAGAGCTCACAAGGCTGGCAGGAGAGTGGTGAAATCTGAGAATCCAGTCCTCTGCTGCAGGATACAACGACTTTAGGTGTGGGCTGGTGCTCCATAAAGTGGGAGAAAGGGGTTTCATGGAGGAGATGATTTCTCTTTTGGGGTGATTTTGGCAATTCTGGCAAAGAAAAGAGACCTGGGGCCCGTGTGCCAGCATCACACCCTGGTTCTGGTCAGGTGCTGCCTGTTTTGGCCCTGTGGCTTTCCAAGAGTTACTAAGCTTCATCCTGGGGCATTCCAATGTTCCTCACCTCTTCACACTCTGGGGTGACCAAAAGCCCAGCTTGCTCAATCTTCCAGCTTGATTTAACTCAGATCGTATTCTCCTAGGCCCTCAGGAAAGTCGACAGCCTCAGGAAACTGCTGTCAGCCCTGGAGGCCAAGGTGAAGGTCCAGACAGCTCCCAACAAAGATGTGCAGAAGGAGATCACGGATCTCGGTGAGGTGAGGATGGTAGCAGTGCTCTGCTTCCCCAAAGTGAATGGGACCTTGATTGCCAGAACTGGGTGGTAGTAATGAGGCCTGAGTTCATCTTCCTGCTCCTGTCCAACAGCCCTGAGTCCTGTGGGTGCTGCAGCCAGCACCTGTTTTCTCAGGTCATTGGCACTGGGAGAGGAGTGGAGCTTACTGGGCTCTGCCAGCTGAGGCAGAGTTCATGAGGTGCTGCATCTCCTGCCATGATTGCTGGCACCTTTAACCTTCTCTACCTGCTCCTCTTTTGCAGACACTGGCCACTGCTATTATCCCACAGTGGCAGAAAGATGAACTGAGAGAGGCTGTTAAAGCACTGAAGAAAGTAATGGATGACCTGGACCGAGCCAGCAAAGCCGACATCCAGAAAAGAGTGAGCTGTGGGCTGGGATGAAGGACAGTGTGGGAAGGCTGTGGGGTGCTCCTTTGGGAGTTCTGTTAGTGTCCAGGATGGAAGAGAATTGATGTGTGGGAGTGCTCCTCACACTGTTCAGCCTTCCAGGTTCTCCTGCTGCCTCTTGAAGGCAGAATTACCTCCGTGCCTGTTCCCTGGGTTGAAGTATGGCAGCCTGTTCCTGCCCTAAGAGTGCCCCTGGGTGCAGGCTTCCTCCTGGATCCCACTGGAGTTTTCTAGAGGAGGAATCATGCACGACATGCTGTCTTTCAGGCCACATACCTGCCTGTCAGAATATATTCCTCCTGGCTTCATAGTGTGAGGCTGCTCCAGGCTGGGCTGTGGGTGTGTTTGGGCAGCCTGGGGACTTCTGCCCCTGCTCTACCCATGTGATTCTTACATCCTTACACAGTGTGGATGGTTTAGTGGCTGACCACTGTTTTCCTCAGGTACTAGAGAAGACCAAGCAAGTTATTGAGAGTCACCCTAACCAGCCATGGGTCATCATGGAAATGGAAAATGGAGCCTCAGCAAAGGTATGGGAAAGTCTGATCTGTCCTCAGCAGATCAGACCTGAGGAGCAGCTGCGTGGTCTTTCATCACCTGGGGAGGTGGTTCAGTGCTACAGAGCTGTCCCTCTTGCCACCTGCCATCCCTGAGAAGGGGAAGGGACCACAGAGATATTCTCTTGTGTCCCACCTCCTGGACTGGCACATGGGCTTGCAGGGGTGATGGGGTTTTGACCACTAGCTGAGTTTCCAGACATGGTGGTAGATAGGGAGCCCAGCAGAAATCCCACTGTGTCCCAGGTAAGACTCATCCTGCAGCAGTCATGACACTGAAATGCAGTTAAGGGACTGAGAACAGCAGCTCTGCTGAGCCACAAAAGTCGTGATGCTTGTGGCCCCTGCAGATCAGCTCTGGGAGTGGTGTCCTGAGCTGAGTGTGTGGACAGGGCCAGGCAGAGAGCTGCCCCCAGCACCATCTGCTCAGCTGGGTTCAAGTTCTTCCCTGGCCAGGGCTGAATCTGCTCTTTCCCTCCTCCAGGTTTTTTTCTAAGTGATTTCTGTTGGAATGAATGCTATGTTGTGTGTGTTGTGTCACAGTGCTGAGCCCAGTAAGTGCCAGGCAGTGGGAGCTGGTTGTGCCTGGGCTTAGGCCACTCTGGGCTTAACGCCCTGTTAAAATTTCTGAGAGTCTTGAAGCTGATCCTGCTCACTCTCTGTGGCCACCAGCATCATCGTGATACCCACACTTCCGTTCCCAGTGGGTGCTGTTGCAGCATTTTCCCTGGCAGAAGGGTGCATCCCATGGGATGGCGGTGCTGGCAGCCCGAGGAGCTGCATGTTCCCAATCCACCCAGAGCAGAACTGCTTTGCTCACCAGAGGACCCATTCGTGGGGCTCTGTGCTGCATCGAGGCATGATGGTCTCCTTGGGAATAATGGAATGGGTGGCAGTCTCCCTGGTTCTTCCCTGCCTGCTGGGTCTGATAACACTTGAAAGCTCTTCATGCTGCGTTCCAGTCCTCTTGACTCCCTTTGGAACAGCTGTTCCATTTTGCTGGGAGGAGCTTTTTCTCCTCCAGCCAGTACACTTAGGCAAAGATTTATTCTGGGACTGATTTTGCCAGTTCCTGTATACCTCGAGGTGAGGAAATAAAAGCATCTTCTCCTTCCTGCCTTGGGGTACACAGGCAGGGTTTATGTCCCCTGCCAAGGCTTCTACACTGCCAGGAATGTGAAGAGGGCTCAATGTGTAGATGTTTGGGAGGAGGAGCATTGCAGAGTGCTGCTGGCTGGTTTAATACAATTCCTGATCCCTGAGGTCTCTGTGGGTACTGTTGGGGCTGGAGCTGGGCTGGGTTCAAGTGCAGGGAGGCAGTCATAAAATGATTTTGTTATCTTCTAGGCCCTGAATGAATCTCTGAAGCTCTTCAAGACTAATTCTCCCCAGACTGCTGCTATGCTCTTTGCTGTGGATAACGAAGCTGGCAGAATCACCTGCCTGTGTCAAGTACCCCAGGTAATGTCAAGACTGTGTGGCTGCCTCGCCTTGAGCCTCTGTGGAGGAGCTGCAGCCTCCAGGCAGGAACTATCTAACATTACCCAGCCAGAACTTACTGGGGTTTGGCAAGAGCCACAGCCTTTGTGCTTGGGCTCATTGTCAGTCTGTAGAAGTGAGGGAAGAGGGGTTATGCTCTGCAAACAGGGAAGGGGAAGAGTCAGGACTTAATGGGGTGGTAGGCACGGGACAGGGCAATTGCTGTTCAGTGCTGACCGCTGGGTTTCTTTTCCTGCCCAGGAGACTGCAAATAAGGGCCTGAAGGCCAGCCAGTGGGTGCAAGAAGTGTCTGGCTTGATGGATGGCAAAGGCGGTGGAAAGGACATCTCTGCACAGGCAACAGGCAAGAATGTGGGCTGCCTGCAGGAAGCTCTGAAACTGGCCACGGACTTTGCCAGGCTTCGTCTGGGGGAGCTGAAGAACTGACTGAGGGGACAACCCCGGTCCCTTTGTCTCCCTGTCTGTCCCCTGCGCAGCTTTCCTGTAATAAAGGCTCCTTGCCCCGCGCTCTGCTCCCCGGCTCTGGAGGCGGGGCGGGGCGGGATGGGATGGGGTGGGATCCCGCTGCCAGTCACAGCTTGTGCCCGCCTCCTGCTCGGGCCCGCCCCTCCGCCGCCAGTTCACGGTGTCCCGCCGACCATGCCGCTGGATCACCGCCGCCTGCGCGGCCCGGAGGAATCGCAGCCGCCGGCGCTGTGGGCAGCGACCGCGGCCGAAGGCGAGGAGGACGAGGAGGGCGCGGGGGCGGCGCCGCGGGACCCCTGTGCGCTGCGGCCGCTGTTCGCGCGGGCCGGGCTGCTGAGCCAGGCGCAGGGNCTGCTGCAGGACGGGGGCTCGGCGCTGGCCGCCGCCGTCAGCGCCGCCGCCTTGGCGCTGGCGGACGCGGGCGTGGAGATGTACGACCTGGCCGTGGGCTGCGCGCTGTGCCGGCCGCCCGCGCCCGCCGCCTCATGGATGCTGCAGCCCGCCGAGCCCGAGGAGCGCCGCGCCGCCGCCCGCCTCACGCTGGCCTTGCTGCCCGCCCTCAACCAGGTGTCGGCCGTGCTGGGCGGCGGCCGGGGCGGCCCGCCCGAGGACTGGGTGCAAGCCCTGCGGCTCGGCCTCGATGGCTGCCACCGGCAGTACCCGGTGCTGCGGCAGAGCCTGCTGCGGGCCGCCCAGCGCCGCGATGCCGCCGCCGCTGCCACCGCCGCTGCCGCCGCCGCCACCAGTGCCTGAGTGCCCGTGAGACCTGCGACCCCCCGTCTGGGGATGGGGCATCTCCCAGAACCTGCCCAAGCTGCGTTCAACGCTGCCGGAGACCCCTGGAGCCTGCCTGATACACACATCACTGTTGGAGATTAAAATAAGTTTACTTTTAGAATTTTAAACGTTTATTAAGTTTAATTGTAACTGCTGGTGAAGCCCCAGGCCCAGCCTGATCCATGCCTCACGCTGCTGGAGACTGGATGAGCCAACCTTTGCACGGCTGGAGGCCCAAGAATTGTGCCTGAGTACACGGGAATCTGCACCCCCACACACTGCCCAAGCAGCCCAGAGTGCTCCTGGGAATCCCTCGTGTTGCAGGAGACCATTCTCAACTGGCACCACAGGACCCAAACAACCTTGCACGCTGCTGAAGCCTCTGAAGAACAACCTCCATACTGCCTCAGCAGCCAGAGCCTGCCCGAGACCTCCCTCCAAGCAATTGCTGGCACTCCAGAACCCCACATCTCAGCTTGGGATGGTCACAGCACCAGGCTAAAACCCTTACTCCAAGCTCCCCACCATATCCATCTGTGCAGGCAGCACCAGGCAGGAACCACATCGTGGCATGGACTGCACATCCCTTGGACTTCTTGCCCTGGCAGTGATTCAGGGTGGCAGATTTGTGTTTTGTTATTTTTTTTCGTAATAATAATAAGTATTTTTTCTGATGAGTCTTCTGCCTGCAGGGCCCTCCTGGGGCCTCTGCCAGCCATGGGCAGAGATGGAAGGATGCACTTCTACAATCAGGATCACCCCCTCTGCTCCTACTCTCCTTGAGGAGTTCAGAGGGAGCTGGGTGCTTCCTTGGAATCTTATTATTCCTGGGGAAAGAGTGGAGCAGGTGGTCTTGTCTGCCAAGCTGCACCATGGTGGGCTGGTAGGGAATATTCTGGGTATTTTCCATCAGGATATAGGGCAGAGCTGCACTCATGCCTCTGGTTTGAGCTGTAGGAAAGGCAGCATCCAAGAAAACCCTCATAGCTGGGGGCTGTGTCTGGCAACATATAAAATGGGGTGCAAAACTATGCACTTCAGATGATTAAAAACTGCATTGGAGCTGAATAACCAGAGAAAAGAAATACAAATTATTTTTCTTTCCAATACAATACACTCTTTTACCAGAGCAAATTAGAAATACAGAACAAGTTCCTACCAGTGAGAGAAGGACGACCAAGAAATGAGGGACATGGAACTGAAACGTGACACTGGGTGGCACAGGAGGGACCAGGACTCTTTGGGTGCAGGCCAGGGGCCCTCCTGAAGCTCTTACTAGAGTCCTGCTGGCTACAGATGCAATGCCTGGCTGAGAACAGCCTGTAGAAAACCAGTAAGGAAAACACATTTGGGAGCTGGGGCAAATGGGAGTGATTGGGTTGGCATTGCCCCACCCCACTGTTGGTCCTGCAGGTCACATCAGAGCTAGGCTTGGTATCATCCCAAAATCCCACAAGAGCTTCCTAAAGCTGGCTTTGGGAAGCTGGCTGGTGTGGCTCCTTCTTATGGTGGGATGCTGAGCAGCTCTGAAAGCCATCCTAGGCTGTACCTGTGCTGCTGCACCAATTCCCAGGGTCTGAAGGTTGGGATGCCACTTGTGCCATAGGGGCGGGAGCCCTGGGCTGCATTCTCTCTGCACAGCATCCTGTGGGTGAGGTGATACTGGCAACAAGGCAGATGAGATTTGAGATGCTACTTTGGGATATGGTCCTTTCTGTTTTTTACTGCTCCCTTCCCTCCCCAGGCCACCTCTGCTTATCCATAGGTCTAAAAACAGGAGGAAAAAGAAAACAAGTGCACTGGAAGACAAAAACTTCTCTTGCCAGAGCTGGCTGGTGACTCCTGGGGTTGGACACGGGGTTGCCAGTGGCAGGGATGGCCATGTTGAGGGCGGGCACCTTGTGTCATGTGTGGCACTACCTGGAAGCCTCAAAAGAAATGACAAGCTGGGAAGGGCTGGCCTCACAAGGCCACAGCATCCAGCTGTGGAGCAGTCCAGCTACTGGCTCCCTTTGGGGTCTGACGTGGCGGTTTTCACCTGTAAGGAGAAACACACAGCATGGCCATCCTGTGATGCACTCCAGCAGTAGATCAAACTCAGGACCCTGCCCAGCATGGGGGTGCCTAGGATCCCATGCCCACCTGGGGGATGCAGGTGTGGGAGCAGCACCTTTGATAAAATGTATTTCTGCTCTGAGGGTTTTCTTGCAGCCTTGGTGCTGGGGGTTGCCGCAGGGTACTTGGGGATGTTTTGGTTGTGCCAAAGGTTTTAGCCCTGGCACACAGCTGGAATGGCTTGGGGACCCCCAGTGGAGCGTTTAATTTACTCCAGGCATCCCTCAAAATCAAGCAGGGGTGGATTTTAGAGAAACAGCCTGGCATAGAATCTGGCCCTCTTACCGTCTCCTCTGTGTCTGTGCTCTCCTCTGCACTGTCGATGTTGCGCAGGTCGCTGTCCCCATCAGCCCCTGTCCCCTCCTTCCCCCGTGACTCCTGTGACCCCTCTCCCACTGGGGATGGTGACTGGGTCTCTGGCTCTCCCCTCTTCTTTCTCTCCTTGGACCCTGAAAAGGCAGAGACAGAAGAAATTTGGGGCACCTGTGCAAACACCTGTTCTGTCCTTGCCCGTTTCCCTTGTGCCAAAAGGTTGGGCTCTCCCTGCCAGCCCAGGGAAGGGAAAGGATGTGGGGAGTCTGCCCAGCCAGCTCTAGATGTCCTGGGCACACAGGGAGGTTCCTCTTAAACCCAGCTCAGGGCTCAGGCACAGACACACAGGTGATGGAGGGTCTGTAGCTGTCCCCTCACCCGTGAGACGCTCTCTCCGCTGGCCCATGCGGTCCAGGCTCTCCAGCAGACTGTCCACCTGCGCCTTGATCTGGCTCAGCTCCCCCTTGATTGAGTGCAGCTCTTCAGCTTGCACTGTTGGAAGAGGAGCCATGAGGATCCCACCCAAAGCCAGGAAGACATGCCATTTTGGGCAGCCACCTCCAGAGCATCCCCCTCTCCGGAGCATTCCCCTTCTCCGGAGCATTCTCCTCCACAAAACATTCTTCTCTATGAAACATCCTCCCCTCTGGGCATCCTTGGGGAACAGGCATGGATCCAGGGAACAGGAATGGATCCAGGGAACAGCCAGCACACCAGTGCAGCCCAGGCTGTGTCTGCTGGAGCTGGGGACTCCCAGCATCAAGTGGGATCAAGGGAGATAGGGACTCCCAGCATCGAGTGGACCCTCTGGGCTGCAGCACGGCTCTAATGCACCAAGACACAAGAGCTCAGCTTTCTCTTCCTCCCAGCCCTGTTGCACTTACACTTTGTCCGTCCTGTTGTGGGGCTGGTGCTGCTCCTTGTCCCAGGCTGGGGACTCAGCCTGCTCTTGCTTCCTGCTCCCAAGTGAGTCCGTCTGGTCTTGACTGGGATGCGGTTGATGAGCGGGGGGATCTTCTGGTACTCGTACACCCTGCAAGGGCACAAGAGCACGGTGGTGTGAGCCTCAGAGGTGCAGCAGCAGCCCCTGCCAGCCAAGAGAGCATCTCCTGGGGTCCCCATGCAGTAAAGGACCCCCAGCCTTGGAACTGCCCTGCTCACATGCTGTCCCTGCCCCATGTCCCCCTCCCCAAGGCCCCAGCCTGGGGAAGATGCAGCTCCTCCAAGTGGGGAAGCACCACTGAGCCTTTGTCAAAGGCAAGGGGCAGATGCCCAGGGACCCTGTTTTTCTGTGATCAGAGACAGTCGTGTGCCAAACCCACACATGCTCAGCTCATCTCCTGGGATGCTGTGCTCACCGGTATGGGAAGTCGTCCCTGTAGAGATCATAGTCCAGGTCACAGTTACTGCTGCAGGAGGGGGAGAGAGCAGACAGTGTCACCCACAGACACCGTGGAGCAGTCACTGCTGGGCACAAACCCACCCAGCCTTCATCCCTGGGGAGGAGGAGGCACCCTGGGGATCTGACACAAGCTGCAGCATGGTCCAGGAGGTGGTTCTGCCCTGGAAGTGATCTTCCTCAGAGGCAAGCAAGGGTGTTAAGGGTGATTGTGAGAGTCCCCGAAGGCAGCATCAGCAGGGTCTGCCTTCAGGAATGTGCATTTAGAGTTCCCTGATGTTAAATTTCATGGTTATGGCTCCACGCACATGCTGCCGGCTCACTTGGCTCCAAATTAAGAAGAGATATGTCAGCAGATCACTTCCACTGTGAACAGCAACATTCCAGTGATAAATCATGCACTCTGGACCAGGAGCAGGGAGTGGGGAAAGGAGAAGGAAGAAGAGGAGGAGGAAGGGGAAAGATGCTGAAGCTCATTTTGCTGCTTCAGCTCTTGTGGAGTCAGGGAGGGTAGGACTAAGCCTAACGCAAGGAGAGACAAGCCTTGATCTGAGCTTTACTTGGAGCAGGGAGCCTTCATGCTGCCAGGAATGGGGGACCAGGACAAAGTCCCCCAGGGCTCCAGATTTGGATTGTGGTGAACTTGTCACCACAATCAATGCAAGAGCTCAGGGAGAGCTGGAGGCTTGCTGGGGGCTCGCAGGCAAGCTGGACTGCCCTGCCTGGGGCACCAAGCCTAGGCCAGGCTTGCCCAGCCCAGAGGGCGGCTTGGAGCCCATCATGGGGCAGAAGCATCAGCACAACATCCCCTGTCCCTGGTTTACCTTGCTTCCTTCAAGAATCATCTGCACAGGACACAGCCCACAGGCACCAGCCTTCTGGTAAGGGTGAGCTGGCAGCCCTGAGGAGCCAGGACCCACCTGCTCCTGTGCTTCACACCTCAGGTGTAATTATTGGGGTCTATTTTGGGAGCTTTTGGTCCAAGCTCGCTGCCTTCCCAGTTTCCATCCCTGTGATGGGGACAGCAAGTCCTTCACATCCCCAGCTCCTCCCGGTCAGGGAAGAAGGTCACAACTTGCCCTGGGGAAGAGGGGAATGGGCAGAGGGAAAGATGTTCTAACCCACACACAGGGCACAGGGGTGGTGCCCCCTGCAATGGCTGCTGATGCTGCATGGAGCCCACGCCAAAAGGCATGGGGATGCCACAGGCCACCCTGTGCTGTGAGAGAACTGGTGGCACTGCAGCACAGCTTGTCTTGGGGTCTAGCACCCAGCTGGGGACACAGCAAGGGGTTTCCTGGCTCAGATCTTTGCTCAGAGCATCCCCTGGGAAGAGCAAAAGCAGTGGCTGCCATGCTCCAGTGCCCAGGAGGGCTGGCAGTCCTGGCCCTCCAGTGCTGCATCCCTTCAGCTCCATGGCAACGGGCAGAGCAATTAGTTCAGTCAGGGTGTTCCCAAAAAAGCTCTAACAAGACAGGAGACCAGCTCCCATCCCCTCCTCACCACACATCCACTGAGATGTGGAGCCAAAAGTGCACAGGGATGGGGACAGGCTTTTCATCTACCACTTGTTCCATCATCACTATCACCTACTGCCCTCCTCAGACCCATCACCACCTCTGTGTGCCTCTGCAGAGCTGTCTGTCCTTGAGGAACAGCATTTAAAGGCCACAATTGCAACTGACATTGACACAGAATCATAGAATCCTGGAATGGTTTCAGCTGGAAGAGTTCTTAAAGCTCATCTGATTTCAAACCCCCTGCCATTGGCAACAATACCCTCCACTAGACCAGGTTATTCCAAGCTCCATCCAACCTGATCTTGAACACCTCCCAGGATGGGACATCCACAACTTCCCTAGGCAGCTTGTGCCAGTGCCTCACCACCCTCATAGGAAAGGATTTATTCCTGATGTCCAACATAAACTTGTCCCCTGACAGTGTGAAGCCATTGGGGGGGGCAACATCTGTAGCAGGTGTGGAGATCACAGGGCTCTGCTTGTTCTCCCCTGCCTTCAGATGGGGAAGGGGAATCCCCACACCCCATTAATGACACACACCAGGAGGAGCCTGGCCAGGACTCCAAACAGCACCTGTGGCATTTGGCACCAGGCAATGCTCCAAGAGCCTGTTGGGATGAGGCAGGAATATCCCTACCTATGCCTCTCAGCTGGAATAGCCAGAGGTGAGAGTGACAGAGAGCAGGGGAGGAAGAGAAGCCAGGTGTGGGACAGTCCCCAGCCCCCACCCTGCACACAGGCACTCACTGGTACAGGCTGCTGCTGTGCTGCCTCTTCTGGCCCAGCCTGGCCCGGCTCGCCTTGGACTCCCTGGCCATGTCCAGATCTGAGGGGAGAGGAGGGGAATGAGCAGTGGAAAGAAAAGGGGATGCTGAAAGGGGACACATCTCTGGCACCAGCTTCCCAGCTTCTCTCCTGGCTGGAGATGTCCCACTGCAGAGCATCCACAGGATGAGCAGGGGGCTGGCAGTTCTCTCTAGATCTAGGTTTTTGGGAAGGACAGGAGCAGCACAAGGTTGTTCCAGAAATGTAACAGCTCCAGCTATCCCTTCCCAAGGGTGCCCCATCCCACAGACCCAAAGCTGGGCAGGCTCCAACTAGGGTGGCAGAAAGCACCTCTGATGATGAAGGTGATTAACCTGCAGAGACATTTCCCATCACTGTGGTGAATCCACCTTTGCTATCACTCCTGCTGGGTGATTGGGTTATTTTTCAGGGATATCCAGGCCAGCAGGATGCCTGTGAGTGCAGCTGGGTGCCAGGGATGGGGGAAGCCCTGTGTCCAGCTGCTTCTTCCTCCCGACGGCTGCTGAGACCCGTGTGATGATACATGGGG
>VXAX01004904.1:58440-89197 GCA_013399835.1 Leptocoma aspasia
GTTTCCAGCCCCAGAGCCCCCCCAACTCCATCCCATCGCCAAGTCCATGCTCCTTCTCCCAGCCCCATTTCATCCTCAGCCCCTATCACCCACCAAGCCCCCCATTACCATCCCTGGGTGCCCATCACCCACCCAGTCCCCCACACATCTGGTCTGGCCCAAGGGGACGGTGCTCAGGGTGCACTCATCCCCCAAACCAGCCTTCTCCCAGCCCTGCTGCCGGAGAGGCAGCCCCTCTACCAGTTACCTCCCGGAGCCAGCGGGGACAACTTTTCTGGAGCATCCGACCTCGTCTCACCCACCCTCCACACCAGGAGGCTGCAAACCAGCAGGACCAAGAGCTTCATGTAGGTCCCGGGATGTGGGGAGCAGACCCCCAAGCTCCGGAGGGAGGACCGGGGAGAGCCGAGCCGCCCCGCAGCAGCCCTGGCTTTGGGGCGAGCTCGGCCGCGCGCTCCTGCGTGCGTGTGTGTGTCTGGTTGCAGGATTTGATCCTATTCAGGACTCCAGACAGGCACCGCTGGGCAGCGGGAACAAAAGCTTGACGGGTGAGTAATAGCTCTGTCAAAACAGTTGCTCGCTGGAGCGAATGTGGCAGACAACTCCCGGGGCCCCGGGCCGCAGCCCCGCCGGGATGTCCCGCAGCGGGGTCAGCCCTCCGTGCTCTGCCCCGGCCCCGCTGCCGAGCCGGGGTCGGGCTGTGAAGGCAGCAGGAGCGGGGGGCGCAACCGGCACCCACTTTGGGACACTGGGAGACTGGAAGCCGAGGGGCTGGGGCAGCAAGGGGGCCCCTGCTGCCAGCCTTCCTCCTGCCCCATGAATTAAACATGCCGGGGAGGTAACACACACCGCTGCAGGCATGGAGCCAAATACCCGCTCCGGAGAGCTGGGCAGCGCGGTTACAGGGTGGGAGGATGTGAGAGCCGGGGGGCCGGCGGCAGGAGAGGTGCTGGGCCCAAGGGGNCCCCCCTCTGCCCCCCCGTCTCTGTCCTGCCAGGATCCAGACCCCCCTGAGCAAGACCCATCCCTAGCCCCCATCACCAGCTGCAAGGACCCCCAGCCCCATTCCATAATTAGCTCCATCCCGTTTCCNCACCCTCCACACCAGGAGGCTGCAAACCAGCAGGACCAAGAGCTTCATGTAGGTCCCGGGATGTGGGGAGCAGACCCCCAAGCTCCGGAGGGAGGACCGGGGAGAGCCGAGCCGCCCCGCAGCAGCCCTGGCTTTGGGGCGAGCTCGGCCGCGCGCTCCTGCGTGCGTGTGTGTGTCTGGTTGCAGGATTTGATCCTATTCAGGACTCCAGACAGGCACCGCTGGGCAGCGGGAACAAAAGCTTGACGGGTGAGTAATAGCTCTGTCAAAACAGTTGCTCGCTGGAGCGAATGTGGCAGACAACTCCCGGGGCCCCGGGCCGCAGCCCCGCCGGGATGTCCCGCAGCGGGGTCAGCCCTCCGTGCTCTGCCCCGGCCCCGCTGCCGAGCCGGGGTCGGGCTGTGAAGGCAGCAGGAGCGGGGATCGCAACCGGCACCCACTTTGGGACACTGGGAGACTGGAAGCCGAGGGGCTGGGGCAGCAAGGGGGCCCCTGCTGCCAGCCTTCCTCCTGCCCCATGAATTAAACATGCCGGGGAGGTAACACACACCGCTGCAGGCATGGAGCCAAATACCCGCTCCGGAGAGCTGGGCAGCGCGGTTACAGGGTGGGAGGATGTGAGAGCCGGGGGGCCGGCGGCAGGAGAGGTGCTGGGCCCAAGGGGGCCGTGTCTCGGCAGACACCTGGAGTCAAGCAGGGGTCCCACAGCCCGGGCTGCTCAGGAGGCTCAACAGGACCATGAGAGCTCTGCCCCAGCACAGGACTCGCAGAACCCATGGCAGGTGCTCCCCCGGCACAGGGCTGAGATGTGGGCTTCAGACATTCCTGCTCAGGACTCTGAAATGCCACAGGCGGGAGGGACTCGGAGCATCCTACGCACCAACTGTCAGGGCTGAGCCGGGTGTCAGCATAAACCCAGCTCTAAATGCCTCAGTTCCCTCAGCCTGAGTCTAAACCTGACCCTGGCCTGAACCCTGGCACTAATGCTAATGCCAACCCCAACTCTCATGTAAACCCTCCTGCTAATATGGATCTGAACCCTTGTCACTGATCCTAACACTACCCCTAACAAAAAAACTAAGTTTAGCCCTAACAATTACTTTAATGCTAATCAAAACATTAAACTTAATGCTAAATCCAAACCTAACACTAATGTTAACCCCAACTCTAATCCTAACCCCACCCCTAACCTCAACACTAATCCTAACCTCATCCTTAGCCCTAATGCTGACTCTAACATTAACCCTGACCCTTACATTAATGCGGACCATAACACCAACTGCACCCCAGCTCCAGGCTGCAGCAGCACCCTGGGGTTCCCCTCTGAACCCCAGCCAGGGCTGAGCTCACCTCAGCAAAGCTGTGCCGAGTTCAGTGAGTCTGCAGCACTCCTGGGCTACCCTTCCTAGTAGCCCCAGCCCCACTGCACAGACCCCCAAAGTCGTCTTTTCTCCCAGGAGACTTTCCCAGGCTTAGCTAGTGCATGGGATTAGCCTCATCCTGCATCTCTGCGTGCCGGGGAGCCCCAGAGCCAGGACTGGCCGTGTGGTGAGCCCAGCACCGCCGGTACCACCGTAAATGCCGTGACAGCCACCGCCTGGCCCCGATATCTGCTGGCCCTGCAACATGAAAGGCCCCCAAAGCCTCTGATGTGCAGAGAGGGAAAGGAACGGAAGGGAAGGGAAGGGAAGGGAGAGGCTAGAGCCAGTGCCAAGGGGAAACTTTCCTACAGCTCAGCCTCAGGCAGGGGAAAAACCAACAAACACATGGACACAGGCTGCAGATAAATCCCAGCGAGTGCAGGAACGCGGCTGTGAGCAGAAACGGACTGTCAGCGTCTTGCCCCTGTAGTCAGCCCCAGCGTGATGCTCCTCATCCCACTGCCAGCCTGGCTGGCCCTGGGCATCCTGCAGCTGCCCCTTGGCAGCTCCCAGGTAAGGACCTGCATTCCCTCCCCTCCAGCCCCACAGGAGACCTCCCTCTGTGGGCTACTCAGCATCCACCTCTCAAGCCCCAGCACCCCGACACCAGCCCAGGGTGGGGGGGTACAGCACAGCCACTGCATCTGTGGAGCTGCCAGGGCCAGGGGGATGGTCATGGGGCTTTTCCCCTGCAGCAGTGAAATGATGTTAAATGCACTCAGGACATGCAGCTTCTCCACAGCATCCAAGTGCCAGAGCAGGACCGGGATGTGGTGGCTGAGGTTGGGGCAGACACAGAGCCAGGGTCAGACCCCAGCCAGGATGGGAAGGGATCTGTCCAGGGCAGGACATCCAAACCAACCCAAAGATGCTGCCTGCTTGGAAGGGTCCTCCCAGGCTGTGGCAGGGTGGCAGGGGAACCCAGCAGGTGATTGGGGTGTCCCCATGATCCCCCAGGAATGCCTGAACCGGCAGCAGGCACTCAATGTGGTGCAGCAGATGCAGAAGCTGCTGATGGCACAGGAGGCTGCCCATCTGCAGGGCACCCGCGGGCTCCGGCAGCAGCTTTCCATCCTCCAGAGCCACCTCCAGAGACCGGCCACCAAACGCAACGGTAATCCTGGCTGGTCACCACCATGGGTGACATCCCTACGGGGCCAGCTCTGATCCCCAGACCCACACAAACAGCCTGGGCAAGGGACCCCCAGCTCCCTGTCAGGCTGGGGTTGGCTCCAGGCTGGCAGTGTCCATCCCCACCCGTGTCTGTCTGTCCACAGAGATCTGTCCGCAGCTGGCAGTGCCCCTGAATGGACGGATGCTGGGCCGGAGCCTGCGGGTGGGCCATGAGGTTCACTTCATCTGCAACGCCGGCTTCCGGCTGGTGGGCTCGGAGACACGCGCCTGCCGGCACAACCGCACGTGGAGTGGCACCCAACCCTTCTGCAGAAGTGAAGTGGAGCAGGGTTGGGGTGCCATGAGCTCCGCCCTTCCGACGGGCTCCTCTGTCACCCTGAGCTGTGGGGTTCCATTGCTCTGCCCAGAGGCTGCAGCAATGGGCGCCGGGACTGGGCAAGGATGCACTTCTCCAGCTGATGCTCATGAGCTTCTTCTCCCTAGGTATTGATGACTGCTCCAGCAACCCCTGTGCCAACAGCGGGACCTGTGTGGATGGCAACCAGAGCTACACATGCCTCTGCCCCCCAGGCTGGTCAGGCCCCAGCTGCCAGAGCCCCATCTACTCCTGTAGGTGCCTAGGTTTGGGCTGTGGAGGATGGGGATTCTCATGGGGACAGTACCTGGCCATGCTGCGCCTGTCTCCCCCTTCCCTGGCAGCCCCCCGGAGCCTTGGCCCCCACCATCTCCCCATGCCCCAGCATGTGACACCTGCTGTCCCCTGCAGACTGGGTGACACTGAGCAACAGCTCCTTCAGCCGCCAGCCCCGCTGTGCCGAGGGCCGCTCGGGCTCCCGGCGCTGCAGCTGTGACGCCGGCTTCCAGCTGCAACCTGGTGGTGTGTGCCAAGGTAAAAGGGGGGTGAAGATGATGAGATGATGGAGGATGGGGAACCAAGACTTGGTGGCAATGGGACCTCTAGCCATTCCCCACTTTGTCCACCCTAGATGTGGATGAATGCCAGCTCTACCAGTCCAGCCCCCAGACGCAGATTTGCCTCCATGACTGCCTCAACCTCCCTGGCTCCTATCGCTGCCTCTGCCCCCCTGGGTATCTGCTCCATGCTGACCGCAATGCCTGTGAGGGTAAGAACCCAGGGTGCAGGGCAGGGAGCCTCCCATGGGAAGAGGGGTGCAGTGGGGACAGCCCCACTCACCCCATGTCACCACCACAGATGTGAATGAGTGCTCTGGGAAGCAGCACAACTGCAGCCAGGGTGACCTCTGCATCAACACCTTCGGGAGCCACCGCTGCGTGCGCCCCAAGTGCCCCCCACCACGCCACAACACCAGTTATGTCAAGACCTCTGCCTTGTGAGTACCCTACCATGTGTGGCTCAGGCTGTGTCATGCCCTGTCCCAGGATGATGTGTCCTATTGTGTGCTGGGGGCTGTACTGTGTCACCCAGGGGCAGCAGGGAGAGTACCAGCCAGCACTGGTAGCAAATGCCCACATAGGGTGCTCAGGTATGCTTGGCATGCTCCCTGATGGTCTTGGGATCCTGGGGGTGCAGGTGGGAGCATCTCAAAGCCATGGTGGCTTAATCCAGGATCCTGGCCCCTCTCAGAGCCCCAGCCTGGGGGTAACGATGCTGATTTTCCCCAGCTGCATATCCATGTGGTGCCATCAGCTGCCTTCCAGCAGTCACAGCCGTCCCACTCTTGAGACTAAACTGCTTTGTGCCACCCAAATAGAGGAGCATCCCTGATCCTGACAGATTCCTCTTCAGGAGGCACATCTGGCTCCATCCCTGGCCTTCAGCTGGGACTGTGGCACCCACCCAGCCCCAGCCTCAGAGTGTCACCCAGAGCTGTGTCCCTGCAAGCCATGGCATTTGCCTGGCAGAAACAGGGATGAGGCAGAGATCCGATGATGGGCACGCTTGGATGTGGCTGTCTTGGGCTGCTCTGCCACAGGACCGATAGGGCTGGAGGTGCTGCCTGTGGCACAGGCTGGGCTTGTGTGTAAGGACGAGGGCAGCTCCCTGAGAGCCAAACCACAGCACTGAGCCGTGGCACCATTCCCTCCTGGCAGCCAGTGCGAGAGGAACCCCTGCCCCATGGACAGCCGCGCCTGCCAGCTGGCTGCCAGCTCCATCTCCTTCCACTACCTGCCGCTCCAGGCCAACCGCACCGTGCCCCGTGTCCTCTTCAAGATGTCCACCACCCGCTTCGTGGGTGACAGCCTGCGCTTCGCCATCACGGGCGGGCGGGGCCAGGGCGTCTTCGCCGTGCGGCGCTCGGACCGGCAGACGGGAGAGCTGCTGCTCACCAGCCCCGTGGCGGGGCCAGCCACGCTGGAGGTGGAGCTGGAGATGAGCGAGTTCTCCCACAAAGTCCTCCTGGGCAAGCACATCTTCAAGGTCACAGTCTTTGTGTCCCCATATGTGTTTTGATTTCCTTTGGAGGCAGGTGTGGAGCCATGCCAGCGCCTCTCCTGGGGAGGAATGGAGCAGGTTCAGCTCAGCGGTCCCGGTTTTTGTCCCATTGGAGATATTCCTCTCCCATAATGCTTTCTAATAGCCATCACAGCAAAAAACTGTGTCCCTACAGGAAAAACCCCACGGCCAATAGAAGGACCAGCCTGGGGATGCCTGCCTCTGCCAGCCCCCTTCCTCTCTGCCCTCATGGCACACGGAGGGGAAAGACAGAGTGAGCCAACAGAACTTGGCATGCAGATTCAGCTTCTTGTATCTTGTAACCTCTAATAAAAGAAAAGTGGCTGCAGGAAGGGTGTCCTCCTTGCTCTATGTTTTGTCCTCCTGGGGCAAGGCTCCTGGGGACAGCTGGTGGCTGTGCTAATGGCAGGGTCACCTTGCAGAGCTTGGGATGAGCTACCAATAGAGTGACCAAGCCCATCCAGAGTCATGCAGTGTCCATGCCCCTTCCAGCACCGCTGTTCCTGGGGCCATGCTGAAGAGTCCCCCAGCATAAAAATGGAAGATGGGCTGAACAGAGAATCACAGAACGGTTTGGGTTGGAAGCGATCATCTTGTGCCAACTCCACTGCCATGGGCAGGCACAACTTCCAACACACTGCCCTGAACACCCTGCACAGCCGAGACTGTCCTTGGCTGCCTTGGCAGTGCCTGGAAAGCACAGCAGGGCTCCCTGGCACTGGTGAGCAGGGGATAGTGACAGGGGCTGTGCTTCCTTGTGTCCAGGAGGCTTCCCTCTGCAACAGCTCTGACAGGCGCTGGTTAAAACTGCAGCTCCCCAGCTCGCCAAGCACTCGAGCTGTCCCCCTGCACCCATCTCAGGAGGGTGGGCTGTCAGAACAAGTGGGGTGCAGCGCCCCACACTCCTTGGGCGCCCCGCGGCACCGCCAGCGTGGCCAGACCCCTGCGCAGGGAGAGCAGCTGCGGGTTGAAAAGGTGACGAGGGCCTTTGGGGACAGCGGGCGAAGGACACGCCGCCTCCAGGACGCCCTTCCCTCCGCACACAGAACCCTTCTGAGCTGAGAGTCCGGCCGGAGCCCCTCGCACAAAGCAGCCGCTGTGCGCCACCAAGGCCGGCCCATAAAGGGCTCCTTGTGCCCCAGCGGAGCCGGGCTCCGCGCGGCTGCTCCCTGCACCGGGAGGAAAAGCATCCCCAGGGGCTGCAGAGGTGCGGGCTGGGCTGGGGACACCGGCAGGGCTGCGTCACCAAAAGCCGCAGCTGGCCCGTGCCGACTGCGGTGATGGGCTGGGATGAAAGGTAGGGAATTACGGGGTAAATATTTATCCCCGCTCATGAGGCGTCCCAGCCAAAATGGACACCGCAAACGCGGTTTCGTCTACCCTTGAAACCTGCAGGTACAACCGGACTAGTCACTAACACCCACATCGCTGACTGCTAATGACAATAAATTTTGCGAAGTTCACTACAGGAAGGACATGGAGGTGTTGCAGCGAGTCCAGAGAAGGGCAGTGGTGTCGCAGTTGAGCTAGAGAGCGAGACAGAAACTCACCAGCCAGCTGTGACAATATGAAGAGAGAGTTTATTTGAAACACACTACTTTTATAATACTGATAGTTGCCATTAGCTGATTGGTCTTATGGTAATTTATCTGACTCCATTGGTGGCTTCAGCTAACGCAGTTCCAAGGACACTGTCTCTAAACTTAACTATTGTTTACATTTCTTCTTGAAAGACTCACTTATTATCTCTAAAATTTCTCTCAGGCTGTGAGAATACAGCCACACAGTGGAGCTGGGAAAGGTCTGAAGCACAGGTCTGCTGAGGAGCTAATGAGGGAGCTGGGAGGGCTCAGCCTGGAGAAAAGGCGGCTCGGGGGGGACCTTCTCACTCAACAACTCCCTCACAGGAGGGTGGAGCCAGGGGGGGTCGGGTTCTTCTCCCAGAAATGGTAGGACAAGAGGAAATGGCCTCAAGTTTTGCCAGTAGAAGTTTAAATTGGAAATTAGGGAAAATTTCTTCATGGAAAAGGTGGCCAGGCACTGAGAAAAGCTGCCCAGGCAGTGATGAAATCACCATCCCTGGAAGTGCTCATCAGGTGTGTGGATGTGGTACCTGGGGACATGGTTTAGTGGTGAACACGGCAGTGCTGGGTTAGTGGTTGGACACGATGGTATTTAAAGGTATTTTCCAACCTTACTGCTTCTGTGATTCTGTTTTCCCAGTGTTCTTGCTGCTTGTCTGGTGATGCACTGAAATGAAATGTTTGCAGCACCAAACCTGCCAAACTCCAGGAACCATTTGGACAATGCTTGTCAGACACATGGTGTGATTTTTGGGGTAGTCCTGTGCAGGGCCAGGAGTTGGATTTGATGTTCCTTGTGGATCCCTTTCAACTCAGGATAATCTATAATTCCATGATCCAGGCATCCCTGGAATCTGTCTTGCTGGAGTTACTGATGCCAGATGATGCTAGGAGGGTTTCAAATCCATCAAATGCTATGTTATCCTGGTTGCCCAGGGGTATCCTTTATCCTTCACTGATAAAGAAATCCTTAGTTCTGTGCCCTTTATTTTTACTTGAGTACAAACCACTCCAAAGCCCGCAGTAAAATCTCAAACTCCCCAGTAAAATTCTGCAACCTTATTACATCACAGTGTAAGTCTGAATATATATATGTATTAACAAAAATACTACATTTTCATGCCATAAAGACTGGCAGATATAATAAGGAATGGAATTTTCCAGGAGTGGGATGGCTTTAGCTCACAACTAGCCTCCACCGCTGGCTCACTGGGCATGTCCAGCCCCATCTGTATGGCATGTCACCCCTTGGAAGGCTGGGGAGTGTGGCAGGCAGGGTTTCCCGGGTGTGAGAATCCCTGCACCGGGGCTGATGCAGGACGAAGCCTCGCTCCTTCCTCCCGTATCCCCGCGGAACGATCGCGCCCGGCGCGTTTTGCCCCCTGCGCGCCGCCGTAGCCGTTGCCATGGTGACGGGCGCAGCGGCCCCAGGCCCGTGGAGGCGCCGGGAGCTGCCGTGGAGGCCTCAGCCGGGGGCCCCGCGCCCTGCCTGGGCATGAGGCGGGGCCGGGGTCGCTGTCAGCCGCTTCTGCGGGAAGAAGGTGAGGGGTGGGAGGTGGTGGAGTGCGGGAGGCGTCTACGCGGCTCTCACCAGAGTGGCTGCCAGGGAAACCGCTCGCCCGGCCCGGCTCCTGGTGCTTGCCCTTGCGTCCCGGTGCCTCTCTCTGTCTGCCCTGATAGTGACTTAATGCTTTGTTTTTTATATTCAGTGTTTTCTGGAGCTGGGTGTAAAGGCGTGCCGGGCATACCCACTGCGGGTTTTGTAACAGGTAGCTCAAAGTGGTGCAGGAGCAAGTTTTCAACGGCGTAATGAGAAAAGAATTACATGATTGGTAATGATTTCTCATCAGTGATGAGCTAGTTGCCATGTAGCAACTTAAATGGTGAATGCAGGCAGATACTGCTAATTACTTCAAAGGGTGAAGTTAGGAATTTTTTATTCCAGCCTACTTGTTGGTAAGACCGTGCTGATGAACATAAATTACATTCTCTGCTATTCTTACCCACTCCTCTACCAGCTGGCCCAAAAAGACATTTCCAGCCCTTCACCAGGGACTGAAGGGCTGTTGGCATACCAAGGTTGGAATTGTCCTGCTCACTCTTTCAGCACGTTGCTGTGCTTGCTGTCTTCCAGCCCTGTGGAATTTGTCTGGCACTGGAACCGTTATCAAAAATACCACAAGTGAGCCAGAGACCTCCTCCTTTTCTTTCATCACTCTCCTGTGCACGTTAATCAGACTAATTGGAGTTGTTTGTCATGTTAGACATTAATTTCACATCCCCTTTAGTTACTAAGGGAGGGTGAGAGTGGTGCAGAGGTACCTTGAGTCAGCTCAGCTCCAGCAGAGCTCC
Organism: Leptocoma aspasia; assembly: GCA_013399835.1. NCBI lineage: Eukaryota > Metazoa > Chordata > Aves > Passeriformes > Nectariniidae > Leptocoma > Leptocoma aspasia. The sequence continues at coordinate 68,461 of VXAX01004904.1, forward strand.
TTTGTGCTGGTTTTGTCATGCTGCCCCTGAGCTACTGCCTGGTTTGCTCTCCCTGCTATCTCAAGTTTTCTGTAAAGCAGAGCAGCCCAACTCTGTGTTGTTAGAAACTTTCCTGGCCCTGTGGCAAGTGAAAAGCAGCGTCTAATAATCCACCACAAGCTGAAAAAAGGAGAAATTGCTTCTGAGCTCAGAGCTGTTTCTCATCACACGTGTCATCATTTTAGTCTCTAACTTTGTCCACCTTGGAGCATCTCTGCAGCACCAGGGCTCAGTCACAGTACTTTTGTATCACATCTTTTTGTTTTCTATTCTTGATTTCTGTAGATGAATATCTGCAATAAACCTCATAATAAGATAGCTCCAGAGGATTTGGGCGAAGCTGTCCCTGAGGCGAAGGTCCAACGTGCTCGAAGAAATGGCTGGAGCTGGCCCCTGCACCTGTTCCAGATCATTGCCTGGCTGCTGTTCCTCTTCTTTGCTCTGGTTGGCTTTGGGATCCTGGTTCCTCTCCTGCCCCGGCACTGGCTGCCCGCTGGTTACATCGTATCCTTGGGTCCAGGGGAGAACCTGGGCTGGTACAAACTATCCCTGGGGGCTTTTAGGAGCACTTATTAGGCAGCACTGAAAGCATAGGAGAGAAGCACCTGAGCCAGAATATTTCTCTGAACTGTAACCATCATCTTGATCATCTCCTGGCTATAAAAAACAGTTGCTTTGAGATCCTCACTTTAGGTGTTCTCCTGGTCTCCTTCATCACTCTCAATTAAGGTACTACCTTTGCCTCCAATGCTCTTCTGCTGCCTGCTTCTGCCTGTGTGTTTCCTTTGCTTTATACTATTCTTCTACAAGTGTGCTGCAGGGTTTGAGGGAAGTGTTAACCATGCTCCTTTCCAAGGAGTCTGTATGGACTAAGAAACTTGGACCTATGTCAGCAGTCTGTACTTTGGGGTCACATTCTGGTAAGTACAGGTAACTTTTAAAGACATTCTGTGCTGGGAAGGGCACTTCTGCAAGGCAGAGTAGTACATAATGAGGAGGGATGTTCCTGTAGATTTAGTTATCTTTTTCCAGGGATATTTATTACAAGGCAAACGTCTCTATCAATAAAGCCCCGCTTAATGTGCTGCAGTTATGTAGCAATTTCTAATTCTGTGCCATAAATTTCTCATCTGTGTGGGATTTATTAAGGATTAAAAGACATGTTAAATCCTTAACTGTGTACTTCAGTGTCCAGGAGTATGTTTTATCTACCATTTAGTTGTTCATCTTACTGCAGTTTCCATTGATCCTGCGGATGCAAATGTGCGAGAAAAAAACTATCTGGGGCCTCTGGCCACCTTCAACCGTAACCAGCACGCACATGTCATTGAGAACCATCACTGCCATGTCTGTGATGTGGATGTGTAAGTATCTTTTCTTTCTACTGCTCTGTCTTCTTCACCATTGCATTTCACCATTAGTCCTTAATGTCAGACTATTAGATTTGAAATTGAGCCCTTGAACTGCTACAGTGCAACTGAAGCTTCAGCCTGTGGCAGGGTTCAGGTAGTTGGGTAGGGGCCTTCTGTCAAATGTGCACAGGGTTCTGTGTTTTATTTCATTGCTCACATTGTGTGGGGAAGGCTGTAGTGTGCCATGTTCCCTGGGTGTTGGTGTTTTACCTAACAGTGTGTTGGTAGTGTTTGTGCTTGTCTCTGGCTGGATGCTGGCTAGTTGCAGGAAATACTTGGAGGGCAGGCATTAAGATCAAGCTCTGTAATATTGCTGAAGGAATTCAAATAAGAATTCAACAATCTCCAAATTAAAAATCATGCACTGCATTGAAAGGTGAATTTTGTCATGTTTGGGATTGTGGTCCAGCATTGACAGATAAGTTTGGGAGATGAAGTACTGATGCACAAGATTAACTCACTATCACCAGGATCTCTGCTGCTGTACCCCCTGTGTTTGAGTCACTGAAAAGTCATAGTAATGAGCTGGTGCTGCCATGCTAATGTCACTCTTTCTTTGGCAGGAGTGCCAAGTCAAAACACTGTGGAACTTGCAACAAGTGTGTGTGTGGCTTTGATCATCACTGCAAATGGCTCAACAACTGTGTGGGAGAGAGGAATTACTGGTAAGAGCTTGGCATTGTGGCAGAAGCACAACACTGCAATGTGGCTCCTTTTCTTTACAAAGTTCTCCTGTATCTCAGTCCAGTCTGCACTTAGCCATGCAGAACCACTTGTCTTTTATCCCCTGGCTGAATAGAATCAGTCATGAAAAAACTAGATGGAAAATACAAGCATAATCATGACATTCAAATAACCAGGGATAAAATTCCTAAACTTAGAATGTTGTAGCTGAACATCTGTAAATAAAAACAGAGAACATAGAGTTATTATTTGGTATTAGGAAAAGCTTACAGGATGTCAGTTGGGTGTCCTTAGTGCTTCTGAAAGCTGGAGTAGGAATGGAACCATAATGGTACTGTTCCAATTTGAAACAACCTGCATGCAGATCATATGCTTTCCCTACAAGACTTGCCAGTTGGCAGGAGTCACAGCAGCATATAGGGACTCTAATCCATGCCAGGTTTGAGATAAGAATAAGGAGACTGTCACTGATGCTTCTCAATTTACTTTCCTGCACTTAAACCCCGTGGAAAGCAAAGTGGTATTGCTGGGTGCCATGTTACACTGCCTTCAGATTTTGTGCAGGGAGCTCTTTGCCTGTCCTAGATATACTTGACTGTTCTGTAACCATGGTTGCAATAAAGGGTCACAGTTTAGTTCCTCGGAGTAACAAATAATAAGTAAAGCTCTTTACCAGTATCTATCGTCGTGGTCCATGCATTGAAGAAAGGACTCTNATCATAAGTGTAAGAAAGCATGACAGTAATTTGAGATAGCTATCTCTATCTCTATCTCTATTAAAGGCTGGGATATTGAATTGGACATGTGTTGTTACTGAAGCCACTGAGACCTCTCCCTTTCCTGGCAGGCTCTTTTTGAACAGTGTGCTGTCTGCCATTCTGGGCCTGGGGCTTCTGCTGCTCGTCGCTTTCTACGTCTTTGTGGAGTTCTTCATCGACCCCGCGGTGCTTCGCTCTGACCAGCACTTTGATGGTACAGCAGTGCTTCACATGAGCATCCTGGGAATCAGCCAGCATATCTTGATGAGGGTTTGGATTCTGTGAGCTCTTCCACTGAGGAGGAACTCCATTCATTACTGCTTCAATTTTATATTTCTGTTAGAGTATCTCTGCTCAGCTGGAAGAAATGTCTTTCCTTACAGAGCTAATTGCTCTTCCTAAAAGCCCTGCAGACATCAGATTTCTTAGGCCTCCAGTGCACAATGGGTCTGCAGCTACTTTTGAGTTAACAGGATTTCCAGTTTAGAGATTTAGTTTATTTACAGTTTAGTTTATTTAGAGGTAATTCATACCTGGGCAATCTACTTACCTCCAACTCTCTTTGTTTTACAGCTTTGAGGAACCACATGGATCGCTGGTTTGTGTTTCTTCCTGCATCTCCTGTTGAGACTCGGGCACCTGCCATTTTGGTGACAGCTGGGATTTTTATTCTTCTGAGCCTAGTGACCATGATCCTGCTGGGCCACCTCTTGACTTTTCACATCTATCTCTGTAGGTGTTTTGTTCCTGTCATCAATACCCCCATTTCATTTTTGCTTATCTTCTACTCATCCTGCATTCACTGTGTGTTCACCTGTGTCACTAATATACACCCATTGTAAGCTTATCAGTGCATGTGTAATGTGGAGCTTGTGTTGGGCCTCTGCAGCCATGTTTAAGCTATGTTATCCTGAAACTGAAAGCACATGGGAGGGTACTGGAGGGGCCAGGTGGGATGAACTGGTCAATTCCAGCTTGGAGCCAGCAATGGCAGATTCAGATTAACTCCACATATGGCCTTTGTGAGTCTCGTCACTGTGCTCCCCAGTACTTCTGTTGTGTGAAAGAGACTTTTTTTTACCTTACCCCAGAGAAATGTGAATGTACAGAGCTAAATTTCTGATTGGAGCACTGCCATCCAGGTTAAGGTCTCTTTATGGAAATTGTACGGTATTGATGCAAGAAGATTTTTTTGTGGAATTCAGAGGAAGAGGCTTTCAGAAAGGCTTCTCTTTAGATCTACTGCTTGTTGCTCTGTCAAGAAAGGATATTTATGTTTGTTTATGTAGAGATGGGCATCAAAAACTTTTTTTCAGCCATCGTCTAAAATTAAGCCAATGCTTTTTGGCTGCTGATGAAAGTCACAACAGGGAAAGATCTTACATTTGCAGTAGTTGGTGGTGCCAGAAGTAGGAAAGAAGGGATGTGGTGGAAGTGAGGACAGCAGTTACAGAGGATCCTTGGATGGATTTTCAGGTTCTCAGTTGACAGACCTGCAGATGCCAACACAAACTAGGTCAGCACAAACCAGCACGGCTCCAGAAGCAAAACAGTTGCAGTGCTGAAGTGTAGTGTTGGATAGGTGAGTGTTCCCCAGCTGGCATGGGCAGTGCACTCAGTGAGGACACTGACCATCGTTTTCTTCTAGAGCCTCTTTGAGCTTGACTGAAATTTGGGCACACTGCAATTTTACTTCCTTGGCAGAATTGACAGTTGGCTTTTCTGGGTTAATGGCACTGCCTGGAGATTTGAGGGGTTGATCTAATACATTTTAAGGACAAAAAGCTTAACCTTCAGGAATGAATGCAAAAGGATTATTCTGTTTAGTCCCGAGTAATATTTATCCTGTCCTTGTGTGCAGCTTCCACAAGAGGGTGCTCCCTGCCTGAAATAATGACCTGCTTTATCTGTCAGACAGAAACCTCTGCGTATGCCACTAGTTTTGCTCTGGGCCTGCGGGAGGTTTTGCTGGTCTTGTCTTGGGGTGATTCTTTTTTCCTCTTTCAGAATAAATTTCGAGCCAAATTAACTTCTACTTTTGGCCCAATTTTAGATCTTTATCTTCCATCTTACATGGAAACTGAATTATTTCTAATGTTTTCAACGTTTTATTACCTTATAATCTGCTGCCCTAATGAAACTGTTCCCAGCTGTGCAGAATGTGGTGTGTAAGCCCTTGCTTTAAAGGAGGGGTGTCACCACACTGAAGCCTTTATTTTGTGCTGCATATGAGAGTGCATTGCACTTAGCAGTGCATTTGTATTTACTACTGTGTTTCAGGGACACAAAGTATGTCTGAACTTAAACTCCTCTTATTTTATGCCTGTAATTGTCAATAGTCTCTTCTAACTGTTTTAAGGTGGACAGTGTTGTAATGAGTTGTCTTCCCTCTTTTGAGACTAGAAATACACTTTACCAATTCCAGTGTAATTACTGTTGGTCAGTATTTCTTCATATACCTTTTTGTTTTTCAGTAATTAAATTACAGAAATTAAATAGCACCGATGTGAGTGGTACTGCCCTTAGGCTTCATGTTAAAAAATTGCTTAAGTCAGGTATGACTATTAAAATTTAGTATTTAGTTTTGTTACAAGCGCAGAGAAAATTTCAGAGTTACTCTCCAGATTTTAATTACTCACTATGATCACTCAAAGAAAGTAGATTATTCTCAAAACAGTACGTCTATGTATTCAAAATTACTAGTCTTGATTCAGACTCAGTTCTGGAGGCATTTGGTGAAGCCTGGCACTTCAGAAGCTTGGAGGGAGGATATGTTTTTTCTTCAATACCAAGAGGCTGATAAAAGAATAAAAAGAAAAAAATAGTAGGGAATATAGGAAAGCATATAGGGTTATTCACAGACTGATTATATTTTGCATGTTATGTGCTGCAGTGTTATCTGGCCAAAAAATGCAGTATTTCAACTAAATAGCTCTATTAAAATATTTTAAAAGTTACACTAAGTATTCAGAAACCAACAAAAATCCAAATTAAAAATGGTTAATAGGATTTTGCTTATGAAGCAACATTCTGTTTTTCAAAGAAAGCAAAGGGTGCCATTCTAGGAGCACTTCCCAGCACCCTGCACTGTCCCTGTTAAGTAATCACTTGGCTGCAGACTCACATTCATCTCTATGTTCTCTCTTCTTGGCCAAATGGATCCTGAATTTTTATTTCTTCATGAGGTGATTCTCCCCTACTTCTCTGTGAAGTAGTCCTGTGTTCAGGGCTTGGTTTTGAGAGGTCAGATATCAGTAATCTAAATGTCTTCAGGCAGAGGGAGGATTTTAGTCCAGATGAACCTAGGCATCTGTTTTAACTGCTGTGCTTCTGTAAAAAAGGAGGAATAACTACCAGACTGTGCACTAAAACCCTTCAGCATCCATTTCTGGGGTTTATTCTCTAAAAATACTTAAGGTCATTATGGGAAGAATGTCTGCATTCTGGACTCTTTTGGGTCTCATGAAGAAACCAAGTGCACAGAAGTGTCACATGCTTTTGGTCATTCATGGAAGCAGATGTGTTTGCATGGGGACCTGGAGAGCTCATAAAGTCAGGGACATGTGAACTCTGGGCACATCTGTTTGGCACGAGGCAAGCTGTGCATTTGATGCTTTCTGGTTTGCACATTAAGTGTCTCAATCACTACAGGACACACTAACCTGCTCAATTTCTTCTCTCCATTTAGCACCACTTACCTTCTGATTGCTCACCAAGCTGTTTGTACAGTACAGATCTTAAACCTGTTGGGCAAAAATAATGGATTTGCCCTGAAATGAACTGAAAAAATTACTACAGTAGAGAAAGCTGTACCATTACAGGACACTTTAGAATAGAAGGGCTATAAGAAAGCATTGTGATGGTGACAATAAAGGATATAGTAGGATGTACAGTGCACAGGTACTTTTGGCTTGGATTATCAGTTTCTTCATGTTTATAGTTACTATTTGACTGTATAGTTATCCAGCCTGTTTGTATAAGTGCAGTCAGGGAGGGGCCTTTCCTGTGCTGACAGGTCTCTTTCTTCCCTTTCAGTGTGGCACAAGCTGACTACGTATGAGTACATCCTGCAGCAGCGTCCCCAGCAGCAGCCAGACAAGGTAGACAAGAAACAGGAGTCGTGTTCCTCCCAGGTGAGACCCAGTCAGGTACTCACCCTACTTTCAGTCCATTTCCCAAAAACAGCCTTGCTTGTTCGCTGTGTAAATGTTGCTTCACTTTCTTGAGCTCCATATTTTAAAGGCAGTTGCTAGAGATAAGACTTGGTACTTTGATGGAGTTGAGTAGGATGTGAAAGAGTGCAAGGCCTGTAATTCCATGAACACTTTAGGTATAAGCAAGTACTGCTTTCAAAGGAATCAATCCCACCCACTCTCTTCCTCCACCACTTGTTTTGGGCCCTGCACTATCTCATCTCTTCTGCCAGCACAGCTGTTCATTAGGACAGGGTGGGGGAGCTCATCTGAGTAACAATAAACTTTATTAAAAAAATAGTTGAGCTGGACCAGCTCCCTCCCATTTGGTTCACCAAGCAGTCACATAAATGCCTGGCTCAGCACAAATGAGAGTGACTGAAGAGTGGGAAGAATCCTTTCCCTGAAAAGGACAGGACCATCTGTTTGGGTGGCACTGCACATCTTGGGGCCTTGTGTCATGACTTCAAATGAGACAGGCTCTAGGGCTGGAGAAACTGGGGCTCATCACTGAGCAGCTAATAATACCAGTAACTTAACCATCTTAAAAGTGAAAAGGACATCAGTTCTTTTAGAAATGACCCAGATATCTGCTTTGCTTTGAAATGAGTCTGTATATTGATAAGGTTCATTGTTATTACCATGATGTTGATCTGTGTATCTGTAAAAAGAGTTCTACAAGCTCTTAAATGCTGCTAGTCTCTGCAGAGGCAGATATATCAGGCTCTGAATTGAGAGTTCGGTGTAATTTATTTTGCTACAAGGCAAAATAAATTATTGGATTAACTCAAATTTTGACTGGACACATTCTGACTTCAGCAGGGGCTTGAACTAGAAATTTCCAGAAATTCTTCCTAGTCTCAATTATCCTGTGATTCTCAGTCATGTGTAGCTTTTCATTTTATGCAAGTAACTTATCTACTATACAAACAGTTTTGTATTTCATAAAAAATTAATTAACTACAAGCTTCATCCAAGTATTCTCTGTAGAGATACTGGGATGTCTCTGGATTCATCCATAGTTCTTCCCTATCAAAGCAAAGGGGAAAGTGAGCTCGTTCAGTTTTGTATAATATGAAGTCCCCAGCTTTTCATATATATTTTTTACTGTTTTGGAAATGTTGAACTTTCAGTTTAAACAGGTTTCCATAACAACAAAAATATTTGGCACTTTGTTTCACAGAGCTTTGCTTACTATGAAAATTAAAATAATAATAAAGCATAGCTCTCATCATCCAGTTATTGAATTTTAATTGATACTGAAAAGGTATTTGAACAGGGGTGGACTTCATGTGTGTCTGCACATTTAGGATGTTGGCATTCTCCTGTCCTGTGATGCTCTCCTGTCTGTGCTGCTTCTTATCTAGATAAGTGTGAATATGGTTAATTTGAAGCAGCAAGCCTGAAAGGAGCAGGGTGAAAAGGAGTTTGGTGTTTCAGGTGTTTTCCTAACTGCAGTTAGGACCTTGGGGAACAAGAAAGACTGGATGATGCCCAGTAACATTGTTAAGAAAAATGTTAACCCACTAGATTTTCCTTGTTTCTTACATAGCAACCAGAGATAAACACAAACAAATAGATTGGAGTAGGAGGACACCAAGTGACTTGCCTTTTGTAAGCTGTGTTGAATACAGCCTTCTTTAGCTTGAACACTGCAACCCTTTGTAATTGATCCAACATGTTGTAAGCATAAAATGGAAATCATCCTCTTCCCACTTTTGTCTGAACTGTTCATTCATTTTAGGGACTAAGAAGAAACATGCATTTCCCCTTTAATGCTTGTTTTTGAGCCTTATTCAAGCTTGGGTGTTGGTTTTGGCTTCAGTTTTCTATGTTGGTCTGTGGTTAAGTCTTCAGCTATGTTCAGGTTAAAAGATTCTTGTTCAGGATAAGGGGTTATTATGTACTTGTAGGATCCACAAAGTAAGAGCCCTAATATTGCACATTTAAGTGGTTCAGATGTCACAAAAAATGCAGAACAGTTGGACCCATTGAGCCTTTGCTTCTATTACCATACCTAAAGCAGGATGTGCAAGTAACCATTTTTTCTGTAGTCATTTGCAGTCCAAAGAAATATAAACTAAACCAAACCCTATGCTTTAATACATAATTGCATTCATGCCAGGGAGCTGGCTTTCATATGAGGCCAGCTGGGATGTGATTCTTCTCACATTCTTAAAGTTTTGAACTTGCTTTGGAAACAGATTCAGGTTGGTGGAGTTTGATTTTAAATACTAAATACAGATTTTACTCAGCTTCCCTTACACTTTCAGTATTGTTCCTTTCTTCCAACGTCGATGTAAGACGAACCTAGTCTTCACTCTCAGCCTCAACACTTGCAACAGACCCACTGTCCCTGGGACAAGAACTCTTTTTTCCTGTTCAATTCTGCTTCCCCTCCAGGCAGACAGCACTTCAGGGCACTTCCTGACACTGAAGTGGTTGATAAGGGCAGCTGCAGTGGGCAAGGCAGCTGAATCCATGCTGGGCTTGTAAACCATGGACCTTGGGGTGGTCACAGCTGGAAGTTGGTGAACGTGGCCACGATTTGCATGGGGGCCAAACTTGAGCAGTCTGTCACTGCAGCAGTCTGCTTTCAGCAGGAGCAGCAGCTGAATCCTGACAACCCAGCTGCAAAGGGTGGCTTGTCTTGATGCTGCAGTGGAAGGATTCTGACTCTCCTGCTAAATGCCTGGGAGCAGAGAGAGGCTTGGACTCTGTGCTGTGGCTGTAGCTTGTGTCACACTGTGAGAGAACATTGTATTTTCTATTGATTGAGTCTCATTTGTTTTCGTAGTCAGCTCTAATACTTTACTTTCATTTATGTGGCTGATTTGGGTCTACATTATTTATAGAAGGCTGAAATGAACAAAATGGATTTTAAAAGGCCCTTTCATTCCCTGCTTGGAAAGAAATTGTCCATGTTATTCTCAAGATGAATCATTTATTAAGCTCCCTTGAAATGCCAGTCCTGCAGTCCTGTTTATGTGCTGTGGACATTGAGTCCTGATTGTTTTCAGTTATTCTGTGCAGTGGGATGTTTCCTGCTGCAGCTCATTTCAGCCATGACCTGCTTCCCTCTGAAAAGACCTGCATCCCCTGCCTGTACACTCACAGTGACATGAGACTGTGTCTGGTGTCCTTCCCTCATGACTCAGGTGCATGAGGCCTGAATGTAAATCTTGATTGTAAATGCCCCAGGGAGCTTTGAGGAGACATTTGTGCACACTTTGTGTTCAGTTGGTGATGAGTGATGATGTGACTTGAGTTACAAGTTCCAATTGAAATATGTGTAGTAAGTTTCTGCAGATTATTAATCTTGCACTTGGATAAATTTTTAAATCAGAAAGTCATGTTTTTGATTGCTAAAGCAATTCCCTTCAGATGTTGTTACCACCTATAAAACAACTGAAAATATTTTTTTTCTCTTTGTATTTGCCTTTCCTTTTTATTTGTAACATGTGAAATTATTTCTTGGCTGTCACTGAATGTGCAGCTCCATGGATTCTTTTCTAGTTCAGAGACTGTTGCTTTGTATATAAAGTTTCAACTGCTTTTCCCACCTGCTTCACTTTCCATCTTTACCTCTAGCAATATTGATTTTTTGGTGCCATTTTATCACCCTGTAATTCAATATTGCAAAGATCTTCCGCAGCTCTTTGCGGCTAGCTTTCATTTTTAATGCCTTACATCAGGGAGTGCCATCACCAGGCTTCTCACTGCTCTGCTCTTTTGTTGATTGTTTATGAATTCGTTGAAGTGCAGAGGCTCTGGATCTCTCAGGAACTCATTTGTGGTGTGTCCAACTTTGACTTCATTTTCTCAAATATGCTGATCAGGCTGTTCAGAAAAATAGGTCTTCATGAGCTTGTTTTAGCTATTTTTGAAGCTAATGCCTATCACATTTTGAATCCTTCCATCTTAACCTAAGAGTCACTTTAAAATGTCTTTATAGTCACTGCACAGGTAAATATTTACAAAGAAGTTCTCTTGATGATTATTCAAGTTTAAGAGCAGCTGATAAGTGGTGTCAAGGTTCTTCTGAGCATGGTTTATCCTTTTTTTAATAACAGGGCTTCATACTCTTCATCCCTTGGTACTCTGACCATCTTAACTGGATGCTTTTCAGGGAGAACTGGTGTTTCTGAAAATATGCAGTTTTCAAGTTCAGCTGTCATTACTCTGAGCTCATCCATACCTGAGGCAAATAAACAATATATCACATTCATTTTTAAAAATCACCAGGTCTTAGCCATATAGGGTCACATAAGAAATAGGAAACACTTTATGTTTTTCCTGTATATTTCAATCTTCCATCTTCCTCACCTCCATTTTGCATTTAAAAGACATTTTTTGCATTCACTGCAGAGGTCCTCAGATTGAACTGTGTAACTAATGGAAGCTTTAAGTGGTGTTTTGAATGTAGTCCCAAGAAATTACTAAGCTGATCTCTGTAAGTGTGATTTGGTTTTGAGTCACATAAAATACTGGCTGGACTAAACAAATTAATCAAGGACTTCTAATTGTGCCAGCCTTACTTTTCCATCTTCTTAAGCAGCATTTTCCTGCTGTGCTACCTGTAAGGACAAAAGATGTCTGGCATAAGGAGGAAGAGTACATCTGTAATGAAAACCTCTCTTCTCCCCTCTGTGTTCATATTAGTCTGAAAATGTTCTTTGTTTTGTTTTGTTTTTCCAGGAAGCAGGGTTATTGTCAGGTAATCCTGGCTATACAGACCCTGGAATTCAAGTAGAGGAATTCTCAACAGTAACTTCAGGAAAAAGGTGAGAAAAGTTGAGGATAAGATTCTCCCAGCAGCATTTGTGGTGAATGGGAAATTGCTGTCATGGTCACTGATGGGCCCTAAGACAAAAGCACTTAGAAGTGTAGGGAGCACCAGTGTTTTGAGCAAGTTATGGTGAAATCTTTGAGTTTCAGGAGGGTAGATACCTGCAGGAATACTTTCTTTCCCTCTCCTGGGAAAATATAATTCCTGGAATACTGTCTTTAGGCTGTTTTATATTAAATATTTTATATGAAACTGGTTTCTATTAATTGTTTTATATTAAAATTACTTTAAGGCTGGCTGATTTGTCCTGTAACTCCTCTATTGAGCTCATAGTTACATGATTTCAGGTTGTGGAGAAATGCATCACAACAGTTACAAGTTTATAACACAGGCAAGCACTCATGGGAAAACAGGATCCTTGCCTCTTAATTAGTCCTTTCCTGTTAACTTGTGTCCCTGGGGATTTCCTTCTTATTTTGCACAATTGTGCAGGAGAAGTTCCCCTGCAGTTTTGCTGGGAATGCTCTGTAGGGCATGGCAGGTTGTGATCAGCCTGATCTGTATGTGCAGGCAAAGAAGGCATCAGACTTAGTCCTGTCTTAGGGAATCACTTTGGGTGTTTGCTGTGTTTTTAGCTTTCCAAAGCTCTATGTCCATAACCAAGAAGGTGACCTCAAGCAGAGCTCATCCTCTGAGTCCCCATCTCTTCACTCTGTGGCCCCTTCTCAGGTAAGGAGGATTTGCCACACACCCAACCTGCTGCTGACAACCCACCCAGGTGCTCAGGCATGCTCACTCTAGAGCAGGATGTGCTTACCCCCTGCTCACACAGGCTCTGCCTCCTCTCAGTGTGTGTCTGCAGGTGTGGCTGTGCCCTGCAGTCACCAAATCCAGGTGATGTTCTCCTGTCTCCGCTCACAGGCATGATCAGAGCTATCCCACAGTCCCCTCATAAGCTCACAGCTGTAACACAGCTGTAATCCAATGCCTTGCTGCCTCAGTGCAGCCCAGTGACTCTGACTATACTGCTTTGTTGATGTGAGAAGCTCTGCTAGTTTCTGTAGAGCAAAATCCAACAGTTTAAATGTTCAAATAATGCACCTGCCCAGGGAAAGATGGTGTGTGTGGATATGGAGCTTGAGTGTGTGGAGCTCTCCAAAGTCTTGGACTGGGCTCCTGATATTCGTGTATCTGCATCCAGATGCTCTCTCCTCCTGCTCAGATGGCAGGTGATGGTGCTTTTCCTCTTTTATCCAAGCTTATTAATCAGTCTTGCCATCTAGATGGTAAGAAAAATTCATTTTCATCTATACTGTATTTGGGACAAGGACTGTCCCTTTCTTGGGACATCCTGTGCTGTGTGAGTTTTGGTTGCCTATTCTAGTTTGGCTTTACAAATGCAAGTGACCAGTGTCTTGTACAAGCCCCAGCTCTATGAGACAACAGCTTAAAGGTACCTACACAGAGAGAGTCACTGTATGCAGATAATGTGGGTGTGAGTTCATTAAATGCCTGTTCTCTATTACTGCTTCGTAGTAGCTCAGTCTTAAATGGTAAAATATTCTTGGACTTTGGTTGTACCTAGCGCTCGTTATTCAAAGTAGGAAGAGTTAGAAAGTAAAATTGTCTCCTTACTTTGGGCTGGTGGAGTAACTTCCCTTCTTTTGGGCCACTTGCTTTCACAGCAGCAGAAGAAAAGAAGAAAGAAAATGCAGAAAGCTTCTTCAGCAATGGACAGCAGATCTAAAGCACAAGCTATACCTTGGCCCTCATTCCCAGATCCCCCGTCAGGTGAGAGTGCACCAGTCAGCTTATCTGCTGAATCTTGCATAAATACATGTTTAAGTTGTTTTAACACTAGTGGATCAGCCATAGCAGGGTTCCTGGGCTTGTTGATATCTTTGTGGGGCTGAGAGATCTCTCTCTCTCCTTAAGGTTTCTTCTCCCTTTATTTCCATCTGCAGAGTTCCCAGCTACGGCTACTGCCACCTCACCTTCCCAAAGCCTTCACCTCTTAGTGCCAGCTTTTCCTCTGAGAGCTGCTGTGTCCCCCAGCAGCATGGGCCTCATGCAGGCAGCAGGACCCCCAGCTGACTATCACTCAGAGTCTGCTGAATCCATGGATGAGATTCCTGTGGCTCAGACTCGCCTTGGGAGCCCAGTCCTTCAAGGGCCTTCTAAGAATTACTCAGGCAACTCTCAACATTATCCCTTGTCCACAGACAATCCCAGAGGAGTCAGGAAGAAGAATCTGTATTCTGAGCACAAGGTCAAAAGAAGAAGCTGCCAGCAGGATAGACGTGTGGAACGAGACCTGGAACTTTTTTCTAAGATTCCTGCTGTGTTTGTAAGTAAGAGCAGTGGAGAGCCTCTTGTCCCTCAGCCCCAGCCCAGTGAGAGCACGTCCGAGCCTGACCACAGAAAATGCACCAGCAAGCAGCATGTGGGCACACATGTGCCATGCTCAAAGGACATAAGGACAAGCACCACAGCGGCCTAGGGATCATCCTTCCAAAGCCATGGCCTTTGGGAACAGTGTTAGTGCTGTGTAGAGGCCTGCAGGACTCACCCCTCACTGTGTGCGTGCTGTCAGGCTGCAGTGGGACATTTCTTATCCTCAGCCAAAGGCAAGAGGCAGCAAGGTGGCAAACCTGAGGTAGACTTGCTGCTCATGAGAGCTCAAGTGCTTTCCCTGGGGAAGGCCCAACTCCTCTTAGCCCTCTGCACTTCCCAGCAGAGCGTATGGGGAAGAACAAGGCTGCACCTCTGCCATTCCCTGCGCTCTGAAAGCTGTATTTCCATCTGCCTACACCCTGTCAGTCTTTGGCTCATGCTCAGGGGCTTCAGCAGGAGGTCAGGGAGTAACCTCAGGATTGCCCCTTCCCTATACCGCTTTCCACTGTGCACCCTCAAGCCAAATCCACCACCAGCATGTTCTCTGTAAGGCAGCATAGTTTGACCTGCTCCCCCTTCCCAGCAGTCTGAGGTCCCCTACACTGCAGCATTCTCATCAGAAGTTTTGGGATACAGCAGGCCCTGAAACCTTTCCAATTCCTGGGCTGCCAGATCTGTATTAGTCCACAGCCAAGCCTGGGGCGTGTGTAGTGCAGAAAGATCCCACAGCAAACAGAAGGGCACATGGCTAGTGCCTCAATCCACAGCACCCTGTGCTGGGGGTGAGCTGCAGAGAGCTGTCTGGGCTGCCATCCTACAGCACCTGTGCTTTCCCTGTCCTTGTGGCTTCTCTAGGCAGCATGCCCTGTTCCAGATGGCTGAGTGCTGAGGCTGGGCTTTCAGCAAGCCCAGATCTGCCTAGCAGCCGGCTAATCTCAGAGCCCAAACAGCATCTACACACACATCTCCATGGGCTTTGCCACCAGCATGGCCACGTCTGACAGGATTTGCACAGCCCTGAGCAGCAGCACTGGCATGGCTGGATGCACATTTCCAGGCACATCCCCAGCACAGCACGCTGCTGTGAACAAACAGGTGCACCAGCAAAGAAAAGGAAGCCAGGGGATTCTTCATCACCCTTCCAAATGTTTTAATGCATGGAAGGCACAATTGACTTTTCTCCAGCCTACAGTGGGTGCACATTAGGGGAGGACTGGACAGAGCACAGTGCTGTGAGAGTCAAACTAAGCTGTTCTCCCTTTGTCCAGCTCAGTCTGCAAGCATTCCTTGGAACTGGGTCAGAGCAGGACAGGGATCTGGGGTCAAAGGCTCTTGGGCACAGTCAACACAGGACAGGCAGGCTGGACTCCCAGCCTTGATGGGAGAGACTAGCCTGAGAGAAAGACCTGGAAGTGTTTTAAAGGGCTGCCTTACCACTCCTCTCTTGTGTGATTTTTGTCTCCTGAAAGAACTGGGATGAGGAGCTTTGACTCTTCATCAAATTACAGAATCTGTTGATCAGAAAAAGTGAAGTCTTATGTAGCTGTTGAAGTAATTTTGTCTCAGTTTGCAGGAAGGGCTGGCCTGTGGTCACACCTTGCAGCTTCCCTGCCTGCTGTGGCCAGTGGTGCCCACTGGCAGTGTGACCCTTTGGAAAAGCAGGTGAGTGTGGACCAGCAGACATGGCCCTGGGTGTCTACAGAGACCAGGGCATTGCTCACCAATGGGTCCCAGTTAGACAAAGTCCTTCCTGTTGTTTCTCCTCGTGTCTGTCATCCAAGGAAAGTATGTCCTGTAGCAATGCTGGGCTCATGGTTTTCCAAGGCCAGCTGTCCCTCCACCAGAAAGCACTGGTAATTCCTCTTCAGCAGGTTCCCCTGAGCAGACCTTGTGTGTTTTCTTACTCTGTCCATGCAGAATCAGTCCCAAAATCATGTATGGAGCTCTTTGGTAGCTCTGGCCACAATAAAATTTTCTATATTCTTTGCTAAATAGTTTCCTCCTTTCTTTTGCAGCAATTCCTGGCTCTGCCCCACTGATGATCCCCAGGCTGTTTGGTTCACTTCTCCCTGAGCCTCTGGAGTCCCAGAAGGGCTCAGCACTGTAATTGATGTGGAAGTGACAGCAATCCCCTCTCCACAGGGCCATTGTGGAGAGGGGATTGGGTGTTAGACTGGAGTGTCTTCCCTGAGTGGTAGGGATAAGACCATCTTCTACCTGAGCTGTGTAACCCAGCCTGGTTTTTGTGCTGGAGCAGGATGAGCACCAGAGGAAGGAGGCCCAGCCAGGTCTGCATTGTGCTGCAGAAAGGCTGGTGTCCTCTTTGGTTAGAGGGGAACTGGGTTTCCTGGGCTATCAGATGTCCAGGCACATCCTTCTGCTGCCTTCAGCTGGAACATTTGCTCCATTCTGCTGAATAACTCACGACTGCCAAACATGCAAGGCTGTGTCCATGCATTGGAGCAGCTGGGTGCTGAGCCAAGAGCCAGGCTCCAGCAGCATAGGCTCCCAGCACTGCCAATATTGGACTCTGATCTCCTAAACCTCAAGGGCAGCAGGAGGATCGTGTGTGCCACATGGTGATTGAAATTGGCTGGGGTTTATGTTTTTGCCCCAACCATATCCAAAGAGCACTGTTGAAGATGCACAGTGAGCATCCAAGAGTGAAAATGGTGAGGCTGAGACAGTTTTAGCTCCTGGATTCTCCTTCCCAACCTTGCTTTTGTCCTCTTGGGCCTTTAATGTTGATATCCTGCAGGTTCAAGTGCCAATGGCATTTCTGCTGCTCTACATGAGGAATGTCCATAGCAGACCTGTAGCAGTAAGCAAAAGGAACAAGTTACATTGGGGTGCTGCTGCAGAGTCCAGCATGTGGGCAGAGCAGTCCTGGGCTCAGCACCAGAGGGGTGCAATGACCACAAGCTGCAGCCCAAGGCTATTAAAAAGCTGGGTTAAGGTCCTGACGCCTTCAGCTCCCCATCACTGCAGACACATTGAGGTCTGTCATCCTCAAGCACTTTCTCCAGCACTAAATAAAAGGTTTTTTTGCCAGGGCATGAACTCTCACATCAGCTGGAGGCAGTGTCCTGGACCAGCTGTTTCCACCACAAGGCACTGTGGCTTTCTATTAGAAAGCAGCAATGATTTGCAGGATGACAGCTTTCCACAATCCTCTGAAATCATGTCATGGTCCCTGGCCTGTCTGGCAGCTGTGCCAGGCCCCGCAGTGCCTGCTCCAAGCCTCCGCCTTGGCATGGGATGCACGTCGTGCTTACTTTCATCTCTGAGCCTGACTCAAATTTCTTTGTTTCTTCTTTGAAGTCAAGGGGACCTTCCTTTGGGAAATGATTTTGTAGGAGTCTGTTCCTGCGCTGCTTTTGACACGTCCTGAGAGCATCTCAATGAGCTGCCTTGAGTTGCAAGGTGGGGGAAGGAAGTTGCTGCCGGAGGATGGAGTTTTCCCCCCGCTCCTGTGCCCGGTGCCGCGCATGGCATGACCGCAGCTCGTGCTCGGTGGCACAGCCGGCACGGACACAGCACGCCCCGGTCCCCGACCGCGCCGCTCAGCAGCCGCAGCTAAGCCCCGCTAATGCCTTGTGGACACGCTGTTGCTGGGGTGACCGTGTACATATTGCACAACCTCCGAAACACTTCCCTCTGTTTTGTAGCAACTCGCGCTAGAGAAGCGGCGTTCCCGCATAACCTCATCCCACCCCAGACACGGCCGAGCCAGAGACTCATTCCTGAAACGGGATGAGTCCCGGGAGGCTGCGGTGCCCATCCTCGGGGGAAGCGAGGGGCAAAGAGGACGAGGGTGAGCACAGAGGGTGCTCAGAGGTTGTGCTTGTGCCCCCGTGCAAGCTCTGAGCTGCACCCTGAGCAGTCACAGCACTCCGAACTCTGTGTGAGTGTGGGGAGAGGGACGCAGCCTCAGCAGGAACCAGCCCAGCAGCCGAAGCTGCACCTCGGGGATGCAGCTGTGTGTGAGCCTCGGTGTGTCCGGGGTGAGCGCTGAAGTATGCGGCTCCTTATGTCCCTGGGGCAGCAGACAGCCTGGGAACATCCTGACCTCGATTACAAGGGAAAGGCCCCCGGCGAGCTGAGCACTGAGCCGTGTGCATACTGCTCCACCGCATCACAGGATCTGTGCAACCTCCCTCTCAATTCCTGCCCGTCCCGTGGGCTGCAGACCAAGTCACAGCCTCCTCCCGGGCTTCCTTTTCCGGGCTGCATAAGGAACAGCGGGAGCCGGCCAAGGACCATGCTCCATCCCAACAGGGCCGTCATGGTGACAACAAACGCACAACAAACCCCGGCCCTTAGGAACCGAAACCTGACCTGCTCAACCCGACCTCGTGGGCAACTCACCAGCCGTGGCTCAGTAACCCCCATACCCGGCTCTCCCCGTGTCCCACTTCTTGGGCTCTGCAGCCCCAGGACCAGCTGGAGCTCCTACAGAGGAGCTGCCGACATGTCCAGCTCCTCCTCCACCTGCTGCCGGCTCGGAGGATCCAGGCTCCCACGCTGCCCACAGCTGCCAAGTCCTGCTGGATGCTCCAGCTGATATTACCTGGCTCCTGTCTGGAGCTGTCAGCAGGAAGCAGAGCCAGACACCTGCTTTGGTGGGAAGCTGCAGGGCAAGCTAAGGGCAAGCTAAGTACCTTCATCAAGACTTAACCACCCTCCTCTATGTGGCAATAGTTATTCCCTTGTCCTTAAACCAGAGAGTTTACAGCTCCTCCCCACCTTCTGCAGGTGGGATGACACCTCTGGGTCCTTGCTGGCCTGCAGAAAGGCTGGTTGAAATTCCCACTTCATAGCCAGGCACTGTCACCTCTGAGCCTCTGCACTTTGGAACCTGCTTTCATATTGTATGAGGAGCAGGAAGAATGTGTGATCAGGAGAGTCCTCTTGGTGCCACCTTCTCCATGTAGCTCCCAGGCTCTCTGGCCATGTCTGAGCTCTACCAGGACAAACTGGAGAGAGGAAAAACACTTCTTGGAGAGACCTGCCTGGACTCTGGCATCAGATGAGCCTCCACACTTGCTCTTCCCACTCTGGACTATCCCCTTCAGGATGTTCTTTGCCACCCTGCCTCTGGCTGGGCTGTGAAAGAGCAGCTCTTGTGGAGCCTCTGGTTGGAGGGGCCACAGGGTTGGTTGGGGGGCATAATAAAGTGGGGTCCTTCATGTGTCTGACCACCTGGGCCTACCCAAAATGGCCAGGTGCTGTGACACACCTGAGGCCTCTAGCACCAGCCCTGGCACTCACCTCTGAAGGGAGAGGTAAAGTCAGTGATCCCAAACTCCCAGAGCTGGCTGGTGGTTACCTCTGGAGCTCTCCAGACCCTAATCCAAGAGAGACTCAGTGTGAGTGGATTGCTCATGGATTTGTCCGGTCAAGAACTGGCAACAGTGTCCCAGGAGAGAACAGCTACCCCTCAGCCAAGAGGGGGAGGTTGTCACTGGGGCTGTGCCCAACAGCAAAATGCTCTGGGTGCACAAGCAGAACTGATGCCCTGGGACAGCTCAGCCATGGGGACACCTGTGTTTGTCCTTAACTTGCAGCTTCTCTGCACAAGGACCAGGGCAGACAGACCACAGGGTGCCAAAGACTGTTGTTTGAGCCGGTTCCTGGTTCCCAAAGCTGCTGGTTTGTCTGCAGGACCCGCAAGGCAGCAGCAAATCACACACTGTGTGTCCTGGCTGTGCACAGCTCCTGCTGGTGCTGCAGCTGATCGTCCACGATGCCCCGCGCCCACCGGAGCGATGCCAGCAGAGCACTGGGATCAAAGCAGGCTGTGGGCAAACAGCTGAGGTGGGGCAGTGAGTAAGAAATGTGGGTTGTGTTGGGGCTCCATGACAACCACAATATTTGGGTACTGCCTCAGCTCGCAGGACCCACCGGGAGCCCAGCGTGTGGTCATGCTCCAGGCTGCCAGGGTGGGCAGTGCTGGCATGTGGCTGGTCCAAGGGTGTCTCACTGGGCCACAGGTGCTCACCACAGTCCCTGACACACCAGAATGGTTTTGTCTGGCTGAGGAGACAATGGCATTGTCTCCTCAGCCTGGGCAGAGGCCTTGGCCGGTGGTATCACCCACCAAGAGGACAGTTCCTCTATGGGGGCATGGTGACTGTGTGGGGCAGGGGAAAGGGCTGTAGAGTAAAGCACAGCAGGGGTGCCAGGGGGAGCCTGTGCTGAGGGGGTGGTAGAGAGACCTTATGAGTGGGGCTTTCGGGGGTGCTAAAGGGACAACCCTGGGGCTTTGTAGGGTGATGGAGAGACCTTGTGGGGTGAAGGAAAAACCTGGTCAGGTGCCGGTAGGGTCTCGTGGGGAAGCAGGGAGACTTCATGAGGTGGTGGAGAGTCCCTGAGCGGTCCGGGTCCGCTGCCCGGGCTCCATCTCCCCGCCCCGAGGGCGCTCCCGCCGTGCCGCGGCCCGGGGGAGGCGGGCGGGGGCGGCCCGGC
>VXAX01004907.1:0-42740 GCA_013399835.1 Leptocoma aspasia
GTCTATTTTGAGAGCCAGGACAAGACACAAGATATTTTGGAAATGAATCAAGAATAATATATTAGGTATTTAGGTAATTTTTAGTCAACTAAATTCAGCTTGACAGTTTCCAGGCAGTATGTTGTTTCAGGCTTCAGATTACAGAATAAATATAAGAGTGGTCCATAAGCAGAAGACAGAGATAAACAGAGATATGCATATTTAAATACACATAAAATATCAAATGTAAATATATATAATTTGAATATATAAATATAACTGTAAATATAGCTAGAAGAAAGTGAAAACACATTTTTCTAATGTATAAGTATTGTGTTATAGAAAGATAGAGATGTGTTACAAAGGGACTACTCTCAAAAGTAGTCTCAGGGCTAGTCATAGAAGAAAACCTTTCTAATCAAGAGGGTGTTTCACATGCAACTTCAATAAGACTTTGTCTGAAAGATCTTGTCTATCTTGTCTGAAAATATTTGATCAGAAATGGCTGTAAGATTAATATAAGAATTTTCTTGGTAGAAAACTATAGAAGTTTAGTGCACTCCAATTTTTCTGCTACTTTAAGGGATTGATTTTTTTCCTATTCTCAAATCAAGTATCAACCTGATTTACACCTCACTCTGTAGCATGCTGATTATTTTTTGCATGCTGTATTCTCAGCTTGAGTGAATCAGTGTACATTTACATTGATGTTATTACCATTATTTTTATTGACTCTTGCTGAGGCCACTGATCTACGTAAATTGATGTATAGTAACCTCTAAAGGCTAGCACAAGTGTTTTGCAGAAGTGGACAGTAAGCTGGAAAGGTGCAGTTTCCCATAAGGCTTAGATTACTGGTAGTACAATACTGACCACATCCCTTTTTCTGGTCCTGTAGAGGTCTGTGGTTTTGCCTTTCTAGAAATTGTCAGCTTTAGACTCAAGCAGAATCTTTTGTGTCGGAGAAAAATGTGAGTTAAGAGGAAGGGATTTAACTAGCCAGCAGGTTTCATATTTTGGAGTCCTCTCTACTGGCAGAGAACAGTCATTCAGTCTGCTACATTATTTCTGTGCCTTATTTTTTCTTGATTTTTCTTATAAATTTCCTACTATAAACTGCACCCCACCAGTAGCACCCTTAATACTGTAGCACTCTGTATGAAAAAGGTCTTATGTTTGGGAAATGTATTCTTGGTCATGGTTTCAAAATAAGCAGCATTTTTCAGGTTTGGCAATCTGCAAACTGCATTTTGTCTAGTTTTTTTGCATGTGTTGCAAAAGGCATCAAAAGCATCCTCCTTTTGTCTGACCATCAAGAACAGATTGAAGTGTAATTAAATAGTGAAGCACAGTCCAGGAGTGCCTCTGCAGAGATGAGAAGTTAGAGAGGAAAAGTCACTTCCAATGTTATCCAGGGAAAAGTTTCATGGATTTATAGAATAGTTTGAGCTGGAAGCATCTTTTGAGGTTATCTGGTCTGATCCCTCTGACATGAGAGGGGTCTTCTTCGACTGGAAGGGTTTGCTCAGAGCTCTGAATGTTTGTAGTGATGGGATATCTACTACCTCTCTGGGCAACCTGGGCCAGTGTTTAACCTCTTCATAAAAAGCTTTTTCCTTATACCTGAATCTACCTTCTTTCAGTTTAAAACCATCATCCCTTATCCTATTGCAACTTCAGCAAACATGCTTAAGTGTTTATAGGCCCTAATTCAGTACTGGAAATGCTCAGAGTCTTCCCAGAGCCTTCTCTTCTTCCAGATGAACAACACCAATGCTTTTCCTCATGCAAGAGGTGTTCCATCCCTTTAATTTAATATGCTGCATGCCTTTAAAGAATAGTAAGTCTTCCTATTTTTAACCATCTCTAGACTAATTTTGTACATTTGTAGCCTCTTTGAGGTTTTCTATGCTGTGGTCCAGCCTCACGTGTAGTCTAGAACAAGATGTACCTTACCCAGAATTTAAAAAAAAAACCTGATCATCAACTTCTTCATAACTTTTCCCAGTCTTCTAAAATTCTTTTGTCAATTTCTGCCTGTCAGAAGCCCCTGGATTTACCACTGGAAGTAACACTCCTAGGTGGCAGTTGGTATTTGGTTGATCAAAACAACTGCATAATAGAAGTAATTGGTCAGTAGCAAATTTTTTTCTTGTTTCTTCTCAATAAATTAAATGTCAGCTTTGAAAATTGAGGCTCATGATCAATGAGGAAATTTTTTTCTAGTATTCATCGTAGTAAAAATGATAATGTGATAAAATTTTTTTTCTCAATGGACAAGGTCCTGGTTGGTGCTGAACAGCTGTAGATTGCAAGGGAGACAGTATTTTGGATATGTCTGCAATAACTACATTTTCTAAAATGGTTACAATTTTCAATGACAACATCAAAAATATGTAAGATGTAGTAATATTTATATTTGTGCCACAGAGCTTCAATACAATTTTCAGAAGCACTTATGAGCTAAAAGCTTCTGGGATTTCTGTGTGAATTAAGCAATTTAGGTTCTTGGAAATTTCACTTTCCATCTATGCTTCAGATGTGGCAATAAAGGACAATGTGGTACATACAGGGAAAAGGTGGAGCTATGAGGATGAAGCATGAAGTAATTAAAAGTTCATTAAATGGCTGGGTAGGTAGCCCAGACAGATGAAAGAAGCCTTTCTCATTGTAAAAGAAAAATGCAAATAAGTATCACATATTTGCAAATAGTAATAAAAATGCAATTTGTAAATATTTCTTCTGTTATAACCCTCTATCCTTTAATCCATTTTTCTAGCTTTTTAACTGCCACAGGGTTCATCAGATAAAATATCAGTAACTCAGGTCATAAATTAGTTAACCAGTCCTGTACCAGTACACAAGAAACTTGCCTAGTGGAAGCGTTAGATCACTACTTCCCAAACAAGTACATGCATGTGTTTGTCTAATCATGGACCCTCAAAAGGAGAAAACTACAAAATTTTGTCTACTGTCAGGACACTCTCCCCTACATCTTTCTGAGGATCTAACATGCTTTATGGATGTTAAGTAATCAACTTATATGCTCTCTAAGTAAAGCAATGACCATTAGAATCAGGACAGGACCAAAGCGTACAGTCAAACTGTAGCACATAGGCTACACAATTCCTGAGGCTTCTTTCTAGCCTTACAAGCACACAAAGAGATGTCCCCCAGGGAGGTCAGGAAGGAAACAGGTTCCAGCAAGTACTCAGCTTGTTTAGTAGACACAGTTTTCTTCTGAAATTTAGAGTCTGCCTTAACTAAAACACTGGTTGTGAGTATGAAATTGATCCTTGCTTATGACGTGAGTAGCAGCAGTCTTGTCTGCACAGTGGGGAAGATTTTTTTTTTAGCTCAGAGATTAAATTAATTCACAGATGTTAATGAGGTTCTCAAATTCTGACAGTGCTGATGAGGACAGAGGCAGGTTGCAAAGCAGAGCAGGCTGTCAGTGCTGGAGCAGCACACCTGCAGGGCCCTCACACCACATTTTTTTTGTAATTAGTGGTGGTGTCTGAAGGGCTTGTGCAGTGACACTGTGCCTGCTCCTTCACCGTTAGGTCCCAGGGTTCCTGGATTACCTAGAGGTGTCCTCCTTGAGCACAGCCCTTGAAGTTAGTCTGCCCTGGCTAAGAAAACTAGTCTGCCCTCTCCTTGTACTTCAGTGGCCTTTACCAGGGAGAAAGGAGTTGGATTCATCTTATCCACTGTTTTGAAGTTTAATACAAATATTATGAGTTAAAGAGGTTTGATTTTTCAATTGCCTTGTTAGGACACATTTTAATTTGAGGAGAATGCACTTTAAAATAGTAATTTAAAAATAAGTGTGTGTTCACCATCGTTGGTTTGGGGTTTTTTTGGGGGGGCATTGGTGGTTTTTTTCTGTTAAAAACCCTGGGAATAGTTCCAATGTGGGATTTAAACACTTTCTGTATTTCTACAAAACAAAGGCAGAAAACCACAATCCTACCACCACACTCCCTGCCCCCACAACACTACAACACCCAGATCTGGAAGCTCTTGGTTTACTATAACATCAAGACTTGCATGAAGTAGTTTGGTTCTGATCAAAATTAAATTCCCTCTCTTGCTTCCAAGTGACCAGCTCTCTCCTATCAGCATGATAAAGAGGGAGTGGGGATAGGGTTTGTAAAGAAGGGAAAATAGTGAATGTGGCTCTGTCTGGTTTCATTGTGTACAATTCTGGCTTTGCTTAACTTCTGTCATCAGTTCACACTCTCGGGGTCATGTCCCAAAATGTAGCCAGAAGTGGCATGGACTCTTTATTTTTAAGTGACACATAGTGTCTTTCTTGACTAGATGTTGTCTGTGGTTATGGTAATTTTAACCTAATAGCTGATTCAAAAGCCTGTGTTGAATAGCAAAACACTTTTGTGGTATAAGAGTGATAACAAAATCACAAGTACAGTATAGGAGAAAAAATGCTCTCATCAGATGAGGGGGATAATTTTAAAAACTCCAAATACTTATAAACTACTTGAATAATGAGTTGATATGTGATAAAAAAAATCCAGAAAAGGAAAGCATTCACCTACTAATTATTACCGTCAATTCAGAGGATTTATTCAAACTTCAAGTTTTCTGATTCCTAATATTTATGGCAAGCATCCAGCAAGCATAAGTAAGGTAAGCCTGGACTGCTCTTAAGCCAAATACTAGTAACAAAAGCTGGACACAAACTAGATTTTATGTCTTTGAAATCACATTCACACATGACTATGATCTTTCATCTGCAGACATGCATTTGATGATCACCATGAGTGTGCAGTTCTAACTTTTATTATAAATTTCCTCTGAGTTCTTGTTAAGAAAGCATTAACAAAAGAAAAGATATAAAGAAACACTATTTGGCCTCAACAGCAGACAATAAACTCAGTATTTCCACATTTTCAATTTCCCATCTTTGCAAAAGTGATGTCTACACTGGGAAAATGAATAATAGAATGGAGGCACCATTGCATGCCATCTTCTCATCTACTGAACACAGAGAATCTGTTCACACAGAAGGCCTGTGAAGTATGAATGAAGTATGAGATGGGACCTGACTAGGACTGAAAAATATCCCGTCTCTGTAGTACTTCTACTGAACTTGGAATTTCTTGCTATCAGAAAGTGGCTAATAGTTTTTCTACAAGAGTAGTGACTAGAACTACAGGACTAGGTATTTAGAAAATGCAAAGCTATTCTTATCAGATCAGAGCTACATGAAGGAAAATTTAATATTTGTAATGTTTGTATAGAGATTTATCTCAGAGCCACTTCTTTCATTTATATTATTTCCCAGTCTAATCTAATATTTGCTTGGAATCTTCCTTGTGTTCAATACTTCTTAGAACTGTAATAAATAATCCAATTCAATTTAGAAAATAATAATGTTTTCCTCCAAATTCTAATAATTCTCTGATACAATCTGTCCCAGTTATAGTAACATGTAGTAATTTCCTTTCCTTTTCAATTTCTTTTCCCAGTTATTTTTTCTTTTCAATTTTTTTTTTTAAGAGGTTTTTTGTTCCAAGGGTTTGTAATGGGTTGGCAGGGCTTTCTTGAATTCATCGTTCCATCATATTGTTTTCAATTTCTTTCTTTAATGTAGTAGATATTACTCCTGAAAAATTATGCATAATCACTAATGGATATTAAGTGCTGCCCAGCACAAACTTTTCATTCGTTCATTTAAAGATATATGTAATAGATGTCCTACTTGTTTCTTCAGTTATCTTGTGCAGTGCATACAAAAGAGAACTGTGTGGATTCCTTATCCTTTTCAGGTAGTAGAGGCAGAAGTTGCACAATTTTTATTAACACATGGATGAGAGCAGATCCTCAATGAAATGGACCTGTTTCATCCTTCTTTGCCAGACTAAAGTTAGAATGCGGTATTTCTCTGAAAACTCCTGAGTCATTCTTGTTGTTGTAATGGTTACTTTATGTCTTAGATACTTTGAAACCCCTGGGGATCAAGTTTGATGAAGCTGGTCTATCCAAGCTCTGGTTGTTTCTAAGGTTTCACTTACTTTTCATACAAGTTAAACCCCTTCAACATAACTAATCAGATTCATAGTGAGTAAGTATTGATATAAATAGCTTGGTATTTTTATAAGGTATTGTTTAATTGCCTCAGGGTTGTGGAGAGAAATGAAGGAAAAGGAATGGAGGTAATTAATACGAAGGATTCATAAAATGCATGTTCTAGCCGTGTTTTCATCTGGGGTAGTGGTCAACCTCTCAAGCCACTCACACATGGACTGAGACCCGTCTTAGACCGGTGCATTGAGGAGAGAGATCAGTCCATGGGATGGTGCCACCATGGCTGGTAGTAGTTAGGGCTTTCTCAGATGTAGATCTTATGTTCTGTCTTCAGAGAAGGTATTAAATTTCTTAACCCTGTGGGAAATGCCACTTAAATGTTTTTCCAAGGAAGTCAAGCTGTATTCTAGCACTGATGGCTCATACGAGCAGCTCTTTTATAGACATCTGTTATGGTTATTTTAGCTATAAACAAACTTCCCTCTCTATGTGTTTGGCTTTCCAAAACTCCCTGGTAATGCTGTGCAGAATGCGTGTTTGCTTCTCAGTTGGCTCTGGACCTTGGCTGACTTTTTACTTTACATACCAAGAATGCCAAGCCACATGCTTCCAATTTATCAGATCTTCCAGAGGCGTTCTCCTTTCTGCTTCATTCACCCTCTTCTTCTTTCTCTGATGTGGATACAGGTATCTAACTAGTTTTTGTCATTACATCCACAATTTAGGGATTTGTTTCAGGGGTGTGTGGTGCTTGGAAATTTTAGCCCAGTTTCTCCAATTCAAATCTTCTGCTTCTGTTGAATGAATAATCCATTCTGTAGCACAGTGCCTTCTCAGCACAGTGTAAGCATCAGGTAAACATTAACACAGTTTTAATTAGAGTAGCATAAGGGAACTTTTTTTACTACAGAAATTACTTTAAGAGTACTAAGGATGCTTGTAACTTCAAAGAGGAAAAAGGAACAGCAAAAGTTTCAGCATAAATAGTAAAACAACATAACAAGTTTGTGCAGACCTACACATTATGTGTGCGGATGGGATCTGATCTCTACTGATACATTTTTTTGACTAGTTAAAATGTTTAGAGGCCAAATAAATCTCCAGAAAAAAAAAAAGTGCCTTTTCTATGGGATTGATCTTGTAAAGTGTAAGCTCAGCAAAACAGCTTCCCAGGACAGTCACGGACAGCTTAACTTCTTGGCATAATCTTATTCTACAAAGTCAAACAATATTTTTCTTTCCTAAACTAAAGTAAATTTTACTTAATCAAAGTAAATTTTACTTAATATTTCTTTTTGCTATTGAGAGATAGTAAAGAGGTCAGTGATCTGTTCAGCTGAAAAATTCTTACTCTATTTTGCTGGAGTTTTTATGTCCTTCTTCTAGGAGACTTGGTACTGAACTGTAGAATGATTATTATGCTAAGGACACTACTGTTAGTGAATAATTGGATTATTATTATTATGATTTCATCATTATTAAATATGGTTTACAATAACAATTATATAACAATATGAGAAAGAATGCATGTTATAATGCCATAGGAATGCATCCATTCCAATCATGTACCTAGGCATTAAACCAGAGAATGTTTGGTTTTTATCCTCAAATATTAACTGTGCTTATGTCTCTCATCATAGAACAAATAGAACATTCAGAATCTGGTTGTGACACCTCCATTTTGTGTGGTATAGAAATATAAATAGGACGTGGTCGTCTGAAAACTGCCCAAAGTTTAAAACTTATTCCCAAATATCTCCTCTTCCTGTACAATAATGAGTAATCATAATATAATTTTGCTTTTTGTTGACGGTGCATTAGTGACACATTCATGTGTGCATCAGGATGACAAAATAGAATATAATAGTCTAATTTTTCAAAGGACCTAAAAGGCCTGTGTTTTGAATGCAACTCCATACTCAGACTGCTTGTTGCTGCTTTTGATGATGACTCCAAGACCATGATTGCAGCACCCAAAAAAAGCAGAAATTTCTGAGATAGCAAAACTAAAAGTGACAGAGTGAGTGATCTATATTGTTGAGGAACTCACACTTGCTTAAGTCTGGAATGATAATGATGTATTTGTGTTGCCCTGTGCCTAGACAATAATTTATAAAACAAAACCAAACCCACAAACAAACAAACAACAGCAGAAAACACAAGACTCACCTAAAAATAAGCCATGACGGAAGTCTTTAGTCTGTACATACTTAATCCTCATTTAACTGTCTGTGAGTTATTCATTAGACATATGCGAACATTTCCAAAACTGAGTTTGTGCTTTCAGTAGAACTTTTGCAGAATTAACCTAAAAATTAAAAATGCACCTTTAATGCAGTTTTGAAAGTCTTCTAAAATCTAATAATTAGGCTTGTATTTGATAGCTCTAATGAAAAGATGTGAAAACATAGTACATCACATCTCTCACGAATTTATTCTCCTGTTCCCTGAAATGTTCAAATTATGATCCATACTCCTCTGAGGCAAAATAAACACATTTTTAAATACTCCTCAGTCTGTTTGATCTGTAATAATTTAGCTACTCAGAAAATGGTGACTATTTAGGCCTACCCACATTAATATTCTCTTTAGAAAAACTTTGCTACCGTATCACAACAACATCAGTGTTATTGCTGTCTTTTTCTTTACTTTTTCCTCATTTCCAAAAGATAACTCATAACTCTAAAGAAAAATAGACCGTCGCAGATGGAAATTGTTAATATTTCTATTGTAGATCTGCATACACAGCAACCCCCAGTATTTTCATGTTCATCTTCACTGACAGATTTAGAGAAGATTGCAAGTTTGTGTGGAGTGACCCCTATAACATGATCAGAGAGGAAACATAGCTCTAGACATGAGGACAAGTTACGAAGAATACCCGCTTAAAGATAGCTTCTCAATTTCTCAGAACATTTCATGTCCAAAGAAAGCGTAAGTGTACTGTTGCTCTAAAACGTTGAAGAATTTTGCTGTAGCTCTTGCAGACCAGACCAGGTGGTAGAAATCTCAGTGAGGAATATGGAGTCCTGCACATGGCTTAGATCTGTCACATCTGATGTACATGATGAGATGAAGGCTGAAGAGGAAATCATGTCTGCAGATCCATATGGCCACAATCTGCCAAATATAATGGTTGTTAAAGCTTGTTAAAAAGGTGACTTCTTCAACAGCCTGTTGTTGCCCAGCCCTTCTGTGCAGTGTGAAGTGTAACAAAAGCATACATGTACACCATGGCATTAAAACTACCATCTCCATGGAAGGAATGAGAGTAAGTCTTACATAAGGTTTTCTCCTTATATAGATTTCTCTCTGGGTATACCTTTGACATATTCATGAATATCATATGATTTAAAATCAGTCATTTTACACAGAACTAAATTGTAATTCATAAAGATTGATGGGATACTTAAAAGAAAGTACTAACATTTTCCTAAGGTGTCTAGGTAATCTGATATCTATTTCATTAGCAACACTGAATTTATTTAGATTAATTAATCTATTCTCAGTTATTTCATGCTATATCTTTTATGCACGACACTTGACTGGATGCTCTAGTACAAAAACACAGTGCTGCTTTAATTTGGGAATTCACACGGCACAACTTAAACATTGGAAATATATATTCCAGACAGCCAGAATGAAATCTTAACTAGCCATGATGAAAAATAAGATATCACTGAGCACAAAATTGTTTAAACAAAATTTGACTATGTAAAATATTGCCAAATTTTGTTTTAGAGGCTCAGTTGCGGACTTAAAAATTCAGTCAGAACTGCAGTTACAAACACGAAGAATAAACCCTCAAATCTTAACCTGCTGCAAATGGTCATTTGAAATATGAGTATCTTTTTCAAAGAACTGATGAAACTGAGTTGTTTTAATATTTAGAAATTATGGAGAAGGAAAGAATGAACTTTCTATATCATTAGTTTATCATTTAAATATGCAGAGTTTGACTTACTCATCATCCTTCTCAGCACTGTTTTGGAAACACCATTACTGATGGACTTCTGCCCAGAGCCTTTCATATAAGCCTACACCAAGTGAAAAAAAGTTTTGGATACGTTCACTGCACATCAAATTATACTCAGATCCTTTTCATTCATTTTGAAAATGCTTCTGTTTTCTGAATCCATTGCAGTACTCTTTTGTACTGTGTACAGATAGTCAGGTTTTGCCTGAAGTTCTCCTTTGGGCTAACACATGTCATGCTGCAGTGGAGATCTGATCTCATGGAAATGCAAAGAGCATGGATGAACTCTGTCATTATGTAGCTGTCTTAAACATCGGGACATAGGACCTATGACTTCCAGTTTTAGATTCATGAAGGTATTAACTGGAGAAGGAAGCTGCAGGAATCCAATATGTGTGCTGTTAATTTGATACAAACGTAATCAACGATTGATGAGACACCACTTGACAGAAAATTATTTTGGAGATTTACACAACAAACACAGGAATTACACAAAACATCTCTGGTTTGTAAACAGATGTGAAAACTATTCCACTGGCATATGTAGAAACACTAGTTTTACGTCTTAAGTTGAACTCAAATAACTTGAGAATATTTGATTTTAAAATATTTTATTTTATAGTCCTCTGAAGTGGGAAAATGGTATAAATTTTTTTTTATCTTGTAAGGAGTGAAATGGAAAAAACAAGAAGAGTTCTGTTTTCACATAATTGCAGACCATTGATGCAATGAGAAAAATGGGGAAAACAATGTTCCAAGAAGTTAAGTGCACACATGCTGGGGTAAGATAATTCAACGTCCTGCCTCTTGAATATTGCTTGATCTGAGTTGGCAGGTTCTACAATACTTGGAGGAGAAAAAGAACTGGTATCTTTCAGCCTTCATAGCCCCAAAAACTAGCCCAAATTGTTTCTTGGATCTGCCTTGTTATTATGACAGCTGTCTGAAGAAAAATTTGACATTACTGTGTAGGTTCATGAGTGCATTATAAAGACGTAGTTCCTTTAATATGCTGCTAGAAAAACATACAGAATCTCACTAGGATATTATTGCTATTGTCATCAGAATGCATTTTTTGTTATTCTTTATGGAAAGCAAACAATTTAGTACTCAACTTTCTCAGGGAAGAAAGTCTAATGTGAGTAATTATTATTAATAAGTTCAAATACTAAGAAATGACTGAAACAGATACGATCCATGATGCACTCACTTATTTGTGTAATTTTTACCGCTTTGTATTTTGCAGTCCTTTACAACCATTTCCCAGTTTCATTGAGTAATCAGTGTTTATTCTCTGCACCATTCCGGATTCATCTTTGCAAACCCAACTGGAAATCCCTATTAATTAGGAAAAAAAAAAAAAGAAACAAATATTCAACTAATCAGTTGAAGCAGATTATAGTAGCATGCTTTCAAAATCAAATTGGAGGAGAGGAATGGAAAACCCTTAACAATTCATGAAGTAGGTAGTAAATCTAACTGACAGAAGATAAACTTCTCCAGCATTGAGGCAATGAAAGTGGTGTTGATCTATATAGCTACAGATGTGGCTCCAGGGTGCAATCTGTCCAGCTGCTCAATATCAGTGCTGCCACATGGGCACTGCAACAGGGAAGATAAATAATAAACCTCTTAGTCAAAGAGATGCATACAATTGGCAGCTGCTAATTTTCACACCAAAAACCTGCTGGTTCCTGTTGTTAGGGAAAGAGAGTACTTCTACCAGGTATCTAATGAACACAAATAGAGGAGCAAGGAAGACCTCATTGTTAAATGTCTTAGGTAAGTGAGGAAGGATTTTGGAATTTCATCCTCTAGCATGCAGTTTGTTATGCCAAAGAATACCCTAAAAACACGGCTGTGCAGGGAATTCAGACAGAAGTTCAAAGTTTAACTCTGCTGAAAACAAAGAAAGCTGTTTACCTTGACAATATGACTTCTACTTTATGAACCTGGCAGAACTTCATGTGCTAGTCCACCAAATTTGGGATACCAAAGGAGATCAGCCATTTGTCTTTCTGCCATGATTAACCTAGAGGAAGTCAGTACTATGATCTTGGTTACAAACCTGAACCATATGAAAGATTCATGTGCAAGCAGTTAATTTTAGTAGATATGTGATTATTAATGAATAGATGAGTAATTATGGAAGCCGTCAAAGGCTGCCCATGGGATGTCTTGAAAACTTATATGGCTGAAATAGTTTCAAGATGCATTTCTGGACACTATAGCTCTATATAGCTTCCCTGCAGAAGCATAGAAATCTTAAATCCAGTCATTAAAACTTGGCGTTATTGATGTAAATCTTCTAATGTCAGAAACCAATTACTAAAAATTTACTATTTTGCCATTCTTCCCTTTATACCTCTTATTGAAGAAAGGAAAAATAAAGCTTTCATATTTTTAAGGAATTTATTGTGTTTAAAAAAACTTTGCTTCCTGTGATCCAGAACAAATCACTGAAAGTCTTGCTTTGCTGGTTAATAGGAAAGCACATTTGATGGATTACTGAAGTTCATCTAAATAATGTTTCCCCCTTCATTGTCTAAGAGCAAGATATTGAAAAACTCCCAGTGTAAACTTACCTAGAATGAGTGTGGGCTTTAAAAATTGAAGAATAAAATGAAATCCTCTGGCAGGCAGGTGAAAGGATACTGCCTGGAGTACTGTGTTTTCTGATGCCATCCAGTGAGATAATGAATCCATGTCTATGAAAATTGATTCATTAATATTTCATTGAGTCAGCTTCAGTACAATTCATGAACTGCCCCTAGAAATTCAATAAATGAATTCAATGAGATGCAGAGCTTAACAAATCTGGAGCAAAAAGTAAAAATTCTATGAGCTGGTAATTACCAGTGGAATTTGCTGTGTGAAGTGAACCTTGGCAACAGCATTTTATGTGTGTATTTTATCTTCACAAAAGCCTAAACAAAACAGCTGCAAATGTGTGTACACATGTGCACCCAGAGAGTGATACTAAAGAAATGTTGAACTGGGTAGAGTTTTGATAGGAAAAAAAAAATTACCTCTTAATGTTTTTGCTTTTTGAAATTTAAGCCTGAGCTGAATTTGTGTGTTTCAGTGGTAGCTGTCTTTATAATGGGCTCTTGCTACATAATACTTCAGCCTTGGCAGGTGTGCTGCAGAGCCCAATGAACACATTGTGACACAAGCTTCACTTTTCCATCTCTGTTGTGAAGTCTGTGGGAAAGAAGTTTTACACAGCAGCATACAATGAAGCTTGTTATTTTGCTACATTTTGTTCAATCAAAAGATGTGGGACAGATGTGAACATTTAAGCCATCTTGGAAGAATGGATAACCGTTGAACGTGATACATAGCTGAGGTTTTGGGTCAGAAACACATGCGTGCCAATAGCTCAATTCACCATGCAGAGTTGGCATCAAAGGGACTGGTTAGGAAAAGAGATTCAAATTACCTTGTCGACTAAGTAATTGGTCTTTGAGTGTTCCTAAAAAGGGACTGATAAATAATTTTATTTTCATTTTGTATCAGTGTCTCCAAGACCATGTCTGACTAACCTATATTGATGTCTTTTAATTAAACCATGCTTGATATGCTTATGCTGCACTAGTGCATACTGAGTTGCATGCTAGACATTCCAGATAAAGTAATTATGCTATTTGTCACTGTCATGATTAATGTGTGACAGCTGTTATGACAGCTGTGCCACTGTTTTGTCACAACACTATGTTCATCCATAACAAAATTAGGTGTCTCATTCCAAGGTACGCCGTAGCTACTATTTTCCTAAGAAGTAAACAATGAAGAAAACTGAGAAGGAATATTACATGAACTCTGACAAATAAGAGAAATGACATCTCTATTTTTCCTTAAATGATGCTTGCCTGCATTGGAAATGCAGATAGCTCACCTTTTGCAAACAAGCTGTCATACAGAGCCAATCCACAACTAATCTAACAAACAAGGTCTTTCTATGTGGAAGGATTGCTTCATAATTTGAATTTACCTTGTCAGGCAAGGCTTTAGATGTTATCTAAATTACCATTGGTTGTAAAAGTCGGGGACGGGGGTTGGGAAAGGGAGAAGTTGGAAGAAAAAGCAAAGGTTGTAAATAAGAGGGATGGGGAGGCACATCACCCTCTCCTTTAGAAGCTAGTCAAGCAAAGCAAAACAAATAACCTCCTTTGACACAAGCACACCACCAATTGCTTTAACTAATTGCAGTCTAACTCCAAACTGTATCTTAAACCATCTAATTAAATACTGTTAATAATGTTACCTAATATTATTTCTTATGAATCACTGAAACTGGATTGTAACAATTAAAGAAAGTGATGTGAAGGGACAGATGGTTAAAAGAAATCATTGTTTCATTATCCTATAAGTTTTGTTGACGTGCCTATTGTGCATGCTGTTTAAGTATGGAAAAATATACCTTGGCTTCTGAAGAAAGAAGAAATAGAGAAACTGTGAAACATGAGTCTTAGAGTAGGAAAGCATGTATATTGCCAAAAATGAAGATTTAGTTAGAAAGTTAGAGTTAGAAAGA
The DNA here is from genome assembly GCA_013399835.1 of Leptocoma aspasia. Classification (NCBI taxonomy): domain Eukaryota; kingdom Metazoa; phylum Chordata; class Aves; order Passeriformes; family Nectariniidae; genus Leptocoma; species Leptocoma aspasia. The sequence goes on from VXAX01004907.1 coordinate 14,544, forward strand.
ACATGTCTATTTAAAACAAAGAAAGGTTATTTCTTTTTCTTATAAATTCAATTGGAAATTATAAATATGTTTTAATTGTATCCCGTTTTCTCCACAACTTAATTTGGATGAGACATAAATGATGTATTTCACTGCTCTAAGCTGCTCTCAGATGAAGAAGAGTACCCATGCTGTTAATTGCATTTTATCGCACTACTAGACATTTTTTGTCAAATGTCACAAACACTGTGTAGTGCTTTTCGTGGCTCAGTACTTACATCTGAGCCAAGTGGACTCTTTGGAATTATCTACAAAAATACATCTTTGTTCCTAATTGGTGAGAGAAGATGCATCAGGGAATTTCTAATTCAGTTCAAAAAATTATTTAGTACAGAGACAGATTTTCTTTCCAATGATGATTTCAAGATTATGCAAAAAACCAGGTATTTTGTCTGTTGGAAATAAACAATGTCATAAGTGAATATTGTGGCATGGGTGTATATATTTATGTGTTGAATGAATGGCTTAACATAATTGCATTAATCTAAGTTAGATGGGAAAAATCATTAAGTTAAAATCTCTTAAGTGGAAAAAATACTTTTCCACTTCTTCTTGGAAATGCATGTGAGCTCATAGTGATGTATTTATTACATTGGTCATAAATTGGCCACTGGTCATAAGCACAGTAGGACATGAGGGATACATACATTACAAAATTAAACACAATCCTAGGATCGTATACTTTATGTTCTAGTATTTTTAAAAGGCTACATATAAACTCATATAACAAAGAGAATCATTGCAGTATTTGCATATAAAGTGATAAATAACAGGTGTGTGCAATCTTCATATGAAGATATGGATATATTTTATAGTTATACTTCTTATTAGTCCTGCTCTAAGGATAAATTTATCTCTTCATCCTCTCAACATTAATTGTAACTGCAGTTGGGAAGAAATTTTTCTGATGAGTATCGATCTGGACAATCCAGTATTTTAGATTAACATAATTTAAAACTAAACTTCATTCCCTTCCTATTTTGCCTACAAGTGTTGAACATTTGCTGTGGCAAAGAAAGCTTCCTAAGCTATTCAGTAATATTCAAAAATGTAGAAGGATCCTTCTTGAGAGAAAACGCTTTTCACAATAGAAAAATCCAACTTTAGATAACAAAAACACCCTAAAATGAAGCCAGGCCAAGCATGAACTTTATTGAGGGCATTAACTACATTTTATTTTTGTTTACACAATGAACAGATTATTTTTTTTAAATTTTCTACCTGTAGCTCACTAAAGGAAATGCTTTTCCCTTTACTTTTCCTTTAACTCTTTCTCCTTTATTTCCATCTGAGTCTGGCTTGGAAATTAATTTTTACCTATGCATTGTCAAGTCTCCAGAAAGTTGTACTGGAAAGATGATCTTGATCAACCCTCTTTCACAAATTTGTTCAAAACTAATGCTTGTTCAAACTATGGTGATTACATGTAGAAATTGCTATAGAGATGTGCCCTAGCACATATATAGGTACAAAGAATATGAATCTTTATTGCAGACTGTTGCAGAACTTTCTATGCATATGAAGGGACTTAGAAACCTTCACTGTTAATTGCTGCTTACAGTCAACCTACCAGTGAGACCCTATCACAAAGGCAGAAGGATAGATTCAGGCATATGTAGTTCAAGGAGGTAATGTATTTGCATAAGATGAGTCAAAAGTTGAAGAACAGAACCCATTTCTAGTGACATTCGTTAGTAACATTTTTCATTTATATTTAAACGACGTTGTCACAAGTGTGTGCTACAACAAGTTTGCAGATCCAGCTTTCTGCTGACATTTGTGACTGAACCATTTCAAATGTTTGAATATACTGAACCATACTGTTGTTATTATTATGTGTGTGGACTGAATAAAATGTCTTACTTACCCTTAGGGTGAAATGGAACAGAAGGTGCAGCATCGGCAGACAGAACTCTCTGAACACCCAGCCTGGCAGTGTCAGGATTGCTGTCTGGGTCTGACAAAGAGGAAACAGATTTTACTGCAGTGGGACCAATGTATTGATTTCTATGAGCACTGGCAGGACTCCTCCCGAGTGTGGCGTGATTACTTTCTAACTTACACTGTTGTCTGCATTTTGTGTATACTGTATACCTCAAAAAGGTTTATTTGTAAACCTCAAATAAAAAGGTACCACTTTCTTGAGAAAGGCCCAACTCTATCTATCTTCACTCAATTTTTTGTCATCTTACGGCAGCACAGAACAAGGGCAATTAAACATCTTAAAGTGAGTTGATTTTCTGAAGGATGGAATGCAGCCAAAGTACTCACTCTTTTGGGAGAGGAAAACAGTAAACAAGTCTGCATGTGCTATGCTTGGGAACACAGAAGCAATTTTCCAAGATTATTTTAACAATTTACTTTTAGCTGAGGTAGTACAACAAGGCAGAAGTCATCCAAATTATCTTCTTGTGTGCTTGATATTTTCATCTAATCCATGGAATGGACTAGAGAAAATCTAAAAAACTACACACATGTGATGAGAATTAAAAGTTTCTGCTGGGTAATAAGTACTAAATGAAATATACTATTAATTCCAAAAGTAAAATATTTTACTGGTTCAGAATGTCTACTAGTAAAACTATGAGGTTTGCTAATCAAATTACAACAGACTGAAAATAACAGGCACATTAAAAATATATTCATCTGATTTTAAAGATATTTTTAAAAGCAATGATGCTTTTAACCCCATTTGGGACTAGCTTTTTAGGACCAAGAGAGTAGAATTTGAATGGATTTAATAGGAGGATGCAATGAACAGGCTATATTTAACTAATGACATGTTAAGTCTAGGAAGTGTGAGGGATATTGAAATTTAGATGGGAACAGCTTCTGTACATCTCTGTTTAGCAATTCACAGTGCAATAAAGGAAACAAACAAAAAAAATTAAAAATTATAGCTAAATATAATTTTCATACTAATAGACTGATAATTTAATAGACTATGAATTTAGATACTTTAATAGAATGCAAATGGATACCACCAAACTAGAAGAATTAATTTTCCCCTGCTTCTCCTTGCTTCAGTTTGCAGACAGCCTTAGACAGCAGGAAGACAAATAGCATGTAGTGCCTGTGCGTTTAAGAAAACATACATAAACCAAACTAGAAAGACTCTATATCTGAGGTGAAAAAGTAGAACAGCATCTATGAATTCATCGGCTCAGGGATTAAAATGGATTTTATCTAGCAAACACCATCTCTGATTATTGGATAGAGATTACTAACCTTTCTCAAATAATATAGGTTACTCTGATTTCTGCAAGTAGTTTGTAACTGGTAAATCCATTTTACCATCTGGCTAAACGTAAATAAAATAATAGGATCTAGTTATTTGTTGTGTAGAGCAGGAAACTATATATGACATAAAAACCACACTTCAATAGAGCAAAAATTATTGCATATTTTCAGGCTATATCAAAGTCAGTAATAAAATACTTTATTTAAACAATTAAGTATTAGCCTAAATATCACTTTCAAAAGTTCAGAGAGGATAGGCTTACATCTCAAAATGCATGCCATTCATGTTGCAGAATATTAGCATTTTAGGTTAGCTGACAGCGAAAACGAGGCCATGAATAGCTGGCACTTAATCTGTACAAATGCAAAAAAGACCAAAGAGCTGTAGAAGTTGGCACCACATACTGTTTCCCTGAGACTGTAGGAAATGTAGCAGTGGAGGGAGGTCCTTAGCAAGCAAGTCACAGCACACTGATCATGCAGAGGAGGAAAAGCATCCTCATGGCTGGTATTGTTAATGAGGAAGTTACTGTTCCCTGACCTTGACTTTCTTGAAACCTTTCTCTTTGGACATCCTGAAGATTTAATAGATTGTCTGTTAAGATCAGAGAAAGAATGGGTGGGGCTAGGGTAGGACTGTGTTGCTTGCTGTCTTGTTTTGCTTTTAACAGATATGGTTTTCCCTTAAACTTCAGCCAGACGTGGGTTAGTTTCTTAGACAACGATGAAGTCTGAGGACTCCAATACAGAGTGACCTTTGACATTATCATATTGACTGCTTGTTTGTGATCTGGTGATTAAACATGGAGACTTCCTGCTCATGTTGTCCTTGCCTACTCTTACTGTAGACACAACAGGTAATTGTTCTAAGCTAGTTCCTTGGTGAAGAGGCATACCCTGTTATCTCAAGATTTTACTACTAAGAAGCAAAGTCACAGATAATTCCATGGTATAGGCCTAATCTGTTCCCAAGGTTGATGAACATGTACTGTAAGAAAATATAAACATTTTCAGACAATCATAGAATATGCTCAGTTGGGAGGGACCCACAAAGATCAAGTCCAAATCCTGCCACTGCATAAGACCATCCCAAACAGTCATACCATGTGCCCAAAAGCATTGTCCAAATGCTTCTTGAACCTCCATTGCCACAACTTCAAGCCTTTCCCTCAGGTCCTGTCACTGGTCACCACAGCAAAGAGATCAGTGCCTGCCACATAAGGTCTCAGTCCTCATTGCAGTCTCCTCTTCTCCAGGCTGAGCAGACCAGGTGGCCTCAGCCACTCCTCATACAGCTTCCCCTCAAGGCCCCTCACCATCTTCATTGCCCTCATTTGGAGGCTTTCCAATGGTTTAATCTTTCTTACATTTTGGCACCCAGACCAGCCCCCAGCACTCGAGGTGAGGCTACGCCAGCTCAGAGCAGAGCAGCACAATCCCCTCCCTTGCCAGGCTGGCCATGCTGTGCCTGATGCCCACCAGGACAGGGTTGGTTCTCCTGGCTGCCACGTCACTGCTGACTTATCTTCAGCTTGCCAGGACCTCCAGGTCCCTTTCCATGGCACAGCGTTCCAGCATCTCATTTCCCAGTCTGTCCATATATCCAGGGTTGCCCCATCCCAGATGCAGAATCCAGCACCTTCCCCTGTTGAACTTCACATGGCTGGTGATTGCCCAGACCCCTGATTTGTCCAGGTCTCTGCAGGGCCTCTCCCTCCTCTTGAGGGAGTTTACAGCTCCTCCCAGTTTTGAATCATCTGTGAACGTGCTCAGTATCCCTTCCAGTCCTGTGTCCAGGTCATTTATGAAGATGCTGAAGAGCAGAGGGCCAAGGATGGAGCCCTGTGGAACCCTTCCAGTGACAGGTTCCCAGTCTGACGTCACCCTTTGTTCTGTAACCCTTTGTGCCTGACCCACAACCCAGCTCCTCACCCATCCCACGGTGTGTTTATCCAGCTGTGAGCAGCACATTTTGTCCAGAAGGATCTTTTGAGAGACAATGTCAAAGGCTTTACTAAAATCCAGAGATCAGCTGGCTTCCCTTGATCAGCTGGGTGAGTTACCTTATCGTAAAAGAAAATCAGGTTTGATAAGCAGGATTTTCCTCTCTTGAAGACGTGCTGGCTGTGACTAATGACAGTGTTGTCTTTCAGATCTTTTTCAATACCTCCCAGAATAATTTTAGCCTTTTTCCAGTTTTATGCGTTGTGCTAGACATGTTTTAAACACTGTAGATAAGCTGTTTAATTTTATTCATGCTTTTTGTTTCTCCTAGTATTAAAAAGAAATAGTTCCTGAAGACATGCTGACCTTGAATAAGAAAATGTTTACATTTTCTCACTTTCATTCGAAAAGTTGGGCACTGATCTTGTGATTACATATATTTGCTAGTCTTTAATATGGTACGTAATCCTGAAAAATAAGACATATTTGACCCAGAGAAAATACTTGGTTAATGCACCATATTTCTAATACCACATCTAGATCTACTTCCATGGCATGATATTATGTTATATATAATAGCATAATACTCTGAATGATTGTTAAAGAAAATGAAGAGCGTGAGTCAGAAAAACTAAGGAATCTATTAATTTCAATTTTTTATGTATTATTTTTCAAAAACTTCTCAGCAAACCACCAACCTTATCTTAAGGCAGGAGGCAATAAAAGTGATCGATTACTCTAGACCCGCTCCTAATGTGTTTTATATGTGTTCAGGACTACCGAAAATGAAAGATCAAACATATGGCCTCTGAAAAGTTCAAAACAACTACATTTATGTCAATATTTAAGCCCCAGTGAGCTTTCTTGTGATTCTCAAAATAACGGCCAAACCCTAAGTACCACAGCTAGTAATTTCATCCCAAATTCAAAAATCAGCTCTTTATTGTTTTTAATAAATAAATTATTTTCTGTGAGATTCGTGGCTGTGATGAGCTGTTCATGTCCCAATGACTGGCAACGAAGACCAAGTGTAACACGCTTATGTGATTGTTGCTTTTTTATCCACTTCAGAGTACCCAAGTACTTTCAGGCCCATTAATCGGGCAATTTATTTCCTAATCACCACAATGTAATATATCCTTCTGTAAACATTCCCTGGTTTTGTAGTTGTGAGCCAAATGTTTTTTGTTACATTTTCCAGTCCCTTTTCCCTCTCCACCAAAACTTTGAAGAATATTATTTCCTGTGGAATACCCTTTGTGCCACATGGGTTGTAACACTGTCACACACTTTTTGTACCTACTTCTGGTGCTCAGGCTGTGTGGGATCCTCCCAGTCTTCTAGGGTGGTTTGTGAAAGACTGCAAGTCAGAAATTGGTATCAGTCAAATTTAAGTCAGTGTCAGGACTGTTATGCAACTGTTGCTTCTAAGTTTTGCTTTAATACCTGGGGTTTGTGTTACTAATATTAAATAAAAATTCTTTGCAATGAATTTTAAATGAAGGAAAAGTTCTCACCAGAGATTTGTTAAAAGCAGGCTAACAGTTGTTCTCTTCTCTCCCTCCCGCTCCTTTTTAGTAGAAGGGCTTTAAATTATATATTAACCAAAAAGGTAAACAGAATAAAATGGGCAATTAAATATTAATGGAAGATGTAGTGGAATTGTCCTGTGCAGCACTTAAAATGGCCTGAATGATTGAGCTGTGAATTGCTCTCCCTTACGTATTGAAAAATTCATCAGCACTATTTAATAAATGTTCATATTCGTAGCCACTCATGTTTACACTACAGCACTTCTAGGAGAGTGCTTACTAAAGAAAACATTTTAATGGAAGGTGAACTTTCCTGTACAGTGAGTCACCTTAAATTATACAGACTGTGTGGTAGAAGAGACAGAGAAATCTCTGAACAGACAAATGAGAAGTACGCATAACTTAAGAGCATTTTTCTTAAAGAGAGCTTCCCATGAATTGTAAAGGGCTTTCTGAATCTGAAGCTATTTTGAAGCTTTTAAAAATTCATTTTGTTTGCATTTTAAAAATATTTAACCTTCACTACCCATGTGAAATCATCTTCCATGATGACTTGGGCTAAGGACACTGCTATTACTGAAACGTCACCTGGTTGACCTAATGGAAGGGGAAGAGCGGCAAAACAAAACTTGCAACAAACCAATGAAGTGTTGAAGTAGCTCTTCTCCAGGTGACTCTGTAGACTCAATTTGCATATGCATCATATTAACAGTATTAAAATATTCATTAGCAAATTTACTGTGTTAATTAATGAATTCACACCAAAACTTTAGAAAACAAACATGAAAACTCTTGAGTGCTTTGTATATTAACTAGTTAGGTTATAAAAATGCCTGTGGTTTATAGGAGGATTTCTGCCAAGGTGTGGTTCAATGGGTACTGAATCAGCCTGGAGGCAGCACACTGGTCTTAGCCCCTGCCTCAAATTCTCCATTGCCCCTGTTCACCAAGCACATGGGGAAGAAAGCTACATGCTTCCTGTTTTCTGGAAAGCCACAGTGGCCATGCTCTTAGAAACCCAGTGACTGCAGAGTGGTTTGCCATTGTGCTCTTCTTCAGGGCATGGTCTTTGACTTTTTTTATAAGTCTTATTTCTTTCATTAGTGTGTTCAAGTCTGCAGCTTAGAGGAATGGTGGAACTGGCCATAGCAGATGTTCAGGTGCCTCATGAGCTCTAGAGCTATGTGACCCATGTCTATCCTGTTATTAACCCAGCAAAGGTCCTTCTGACCTTTGCGACCCGCTAGTTGTGCTTATTACTTCTCCATACAAAATAGATGATGTCCAATGGCAGTTTAGTTTAGTGCGCTCTGGCTGACTTAGGCAAGCACCAGGGAAATTTTGACGAAAATATTTAGCTCCAAGGGAAGTCATCTATAATTGTGCTGTGCAGGTTCACACAATAACTAAGGACTTGTGTTGTCTTAGAAAATGGATAAAGTTTAGAAAGAATTAGTGGTTTCTCTTATGAGAGTTTGGGTACCAAAATGACATGGTGGCAAGTTTATACTTCTAACAAAAGATGTATGTGTCAATCTGGGTTTGCTGAATATTTTCATTCTTCATTGAAGGTTAGCATAGCTGGAAGCAAGTTTTAACTGAGCTGCCGTGCTGGGCAAAACTCAAGTAAACTTCAGAAATGCTTTCTCTAGCATGTGCTTTTATATGGTAGTTAAGGCAAATTCAGGCTTTTCAACATTCAGACTTGGTTTCCATTAAGTGTTCTCAGAGGCTAGGAGATGCTAGCAACACTCACGACAAAACAAGGATAAGCTAATTTTTTTATAGTACTGGAAGGATAAACTTCTCAGCTCAAAGCTGCCTAGTGGAGATGTGTCAGACAAACCAGCTGTAAGATATTCCATCTCAGTCACTGTCATAGGGAGTGATGCACACACCAGCAAAGAAGAAGCAGATGGTTTCAAACATCTCGTGAAACAGCAATAGAAGTTGAAAATGTTTGCAAACTTGAGAAAATCTTGTTTATTATTTCCAGTTGTCTTAGCTGACTCCCTAAAATGAAGTGTTTAAAAACATTATGCATAGAAGCTTTTGAAATAATCAAGATTATTTTATAGCTGCTTTAAAAAACTCTTCCACAAAACATCTTGTTGACAAGGAGTATATACTAAGTCCATTAATATATGCAACAAGAATATGGTGTGGAAAAAATAAAACACGAAGCCAGATAAGATTTATCTTTCAGTGGTAGCTGAGAACAGTACCTGGGAAAGGATTAAAACAAAGTATTTCTCAAGGGATTAAAACCAATCCTTTTACAATTCTTTTGGTGGGTTTCTGGAGATGTTAAAGGGAAGTATAGTGGAGTGCAGTATGGAGTTGCAGGAAGCTGAAAGGCAAGTACAAGTACTGATCTCTTCACTCTTGTGACCAGCAAAAGGACTTGAGGAAATGGCATGAGGCTGCATCAGAGGAGGTTTAGGTTAAATACTAGAAAAAAGTTTTTTACCTCGACGGTGATTGCGTTCTGGAACAGGTTCCCCAGGGAAGTGGTCACAGCACCAGCCTGACAGAGCTCAAGAAGCATGTGGACAATGCTCTCAGGCACAGGGTGTGGTCTTGGGATGTCCTGTGCAGGGCTGGGAGTTAGAAACAATGGTCCTGATCAATCCCTTCCAACCCAGCATATTCTGTGATTCTGTGATTCTATGACTACATAGTTTCACGTCATGTGCTGTGGGTTCACATGGTCAATACCTTGAGGAATGAGGGAGGGGGCAAAAGATCTAAACCAAAAAATTTTTACACAAAGATCCCTTGTTAAAGACTTCTAGTATTTTCAGTTTTCCTCGTGTGTGTATGGGGGAAAAAAGGACATCTGATTCCAGAAGTAGGGCAAATCATGACATTGCTACATATGTTTTATTTGCAGCTAATGACAAACATGCAGACTTTCACTGGCTTTCATTTGGTGAGGCTAGGAAGGGTTCTTCCTGTTTTATTTGGACAAAATTTAAGTGAAAAGTTTGATAAGCATACCACCCTTTTTTAATGCACTTGTTATAATGGAAGACATCCTCTACTATCTCTAGCAGGCTGAAATGTGAAAAGTTGGGGTTTGGGGTTTTTTTTGAAAGAAGGGTGGAAGGAAAAGATACCAGCCCTTGACAATAAAGTCTGAACTCTTAAAGATTTAATGGAAAGGGGTTTTAAAGACAATTATTATTCTGTGAGAAAGAACTTTCTTGATTATTTTGTTGGTCACCTGGGAAACTTTAATCAATAGGTAGATGGATACTGGCAGGAATTTTCCAGCCTTGTTTATGGTGAAAGACTGGATCAGTTCACTAAGTCTTCTTGCCTTTCCTCTTTTCAGGAGCAGGCAACTTGGTTCAGGAGTTTTTGTGAGAGGATCTTAGAAACTTCACTTTCACATGAGTGAAAAATTGAAAGTTTTGTCTCATAGAAAAAGGTGTTATTATTGCTCAGTAAAGCAAGTATTTCCAAAGGAAATATTTGGTTTGCTCACACTTTCTAGGGATTAATTGGTCAGTTCTGCTTTTTGATCCATATGCTGTAGAAGAAAACAGTCTCTGTCCCCTTTATATTTCATTAGTCTCTCTCAGAAGCACTACCTAGGCTAAATTATACAAAGATTTTGAATACTCGAGCTACTGCTGGAAACACTGCATTTTAAATCAAGTTGCTTCAATTTGTATTGATGAAACAACAAAGTACTTTTGCTGTCAGTTAAAGTGTGTGTGGTATCTGAGAAATATATTGACTTAAAAAATAGGAAGCACTCAAAGAGCATAATGGTGTCTGGCTGCCTGTCTTACTCTAAATACTATGAAACCATGAATCCTTCTCAAGGCTGCTATTCATACTTAATTCTCTTCAAGCTCTGGTAAAGAAAAGCCCATTTGGCTTTGTGCAAGATTTTCCTCTCTAACTTTATCCTGACCCATGAACCTCTTCCCACTTCTTAGTCTTTCATTTATTGAGCATGAGGCTTCATCTTGCCTCCCTTTATATATCAGTTTTGGAATATAAGGCACTTTTCTCTGGAGAAGAGGTAATAGGGAAAAATGTATTTTGTATCTCTCAATCATGTTGTGGTATTCTGCTGAAACTTCTCTTTTCCTGTATCTCTTAATTCCTCTCCTTCTTTCCTGTGCATTATTAACGTTGCCCCTAAATTATTTACTGTAGCTCGTAAAATGTCATTAGTGAGAGTCATTTCACTGGTGAGGAGAACTAAAAACTAGCTTGCAGAGGATTGAAGGAGAGTGAGAGAAGAAAAAACAGTGAAGTTAAAGAAATATCATTGTTGAAAGGGAGCGGATGGTAGAAGCTTGAGACAGAGGAGAGACTATTGGGAGAAAGGACTGGACAATAGTGTTGAAGAGAGGCTGGGGATTAAAGAGGGAACTTGTAGTGATATTAGAGAGGAAAAATAAAGGAATTGTACTAGTTTGAAAATAGGAGCACTGATGTAAAAGGTCATTGCAATACATCCAGTGAGTTGATGATACTGACTGAGGCACAAGGTGGATTTTTTAAGAAAAATCATAAAAGTGATCTGAGAAAGATAGAGCTGATGCAAATGAATAGCGTGCTTTTAATTGGACTATGTAGAAAAATAGACCTTAGAAGAATGTTGATAGAGTTTAAAAGTACTCATAGGTGGCCTACAGAGGGAGAAGGAATGAGGATATTTGGCAGAGCAAAATTTTGGAAAATAATAACTGGTGGAAAAGTTGCTAGAAGATGAACAACTGACTGTGAAAACTTCAGTGAGACTTTAAACACAGTCTTGATACTTTAGACAGAAGCTATAGGACATCAAAATATACATTCATGAAGGAGAGAAATGGAAATTATAGGAGACAATGGAACAGATAATAACCTTTAAATTATAAATGCAAAAACTGAATGAAATTGGAGGAATAGAAATTACTTTTTTGTCACTTCTTGGTGATAAGACGTATTTCAAAATTATGGAAATGTCTGAATGTCTAAGGGTGACTGTATGATACTTGTATCCCCAATCATCTGTTCTGTTTATGCTGGATATTAAGTTTTGCACCTTTAAGACTGGTTCTGAGAGCGAAGGCAGGGAGAGAAGAAGCGTGGAGTTTGTTGTCAGAAACTGCCCTTGCTCCCTGCATCCTCCTCCTGGACTGTGCTGTCTGCAGCACGGACAGACAGCAGGACAGAGCTCTCCTTTGCTTTAAGTTAGTTTTTTTGCTAGCTGAGGCAGAGAAGTTTCCCGGACTGTGGTTTTTCTTTTCTTGGAACTATTCAAACCTGCTCTGGACTGAAAACCCAGAAAAAACCCTGGGAGCTCACACATGTGGCTCACTGGGCCCAGGATACGGCATTTTCCAGCGCAGGAGGGACTGATAGGAGACTGAGCAAGCCAAGCTACACCCCACAAACAGGACTTTCTGAATTTGCCATCTCTTCAGAGTAGCAAGAGGTTATATTGTTTAATATTATTCATTTTTTATGCTTGTGAATAGTTTGCTTGTTAAATAAACAGTTTCTTCCACTTTTCTCCTAGGAAATCTTTTCCTGAATCAGTTGGGGAAGGGGCCACCTGAATTTGCTTTCTGGAGGGACCCCTTTTGGAGATTCCCTCCCAAATTTGCTGTAAACCAGGACACTGAAAAATGAGGAACCTTTTTTTACCCCCCTCTAGTAACTTTTTTTCTACTAGGATTTGAGGCCACCCTTACCTTCATTCTCCTTTAGCATTATTTTGTACCTCAGAGGTATCTTCTACACCTTTAGCAAAAAAACAATTTGACATATTCTTATTTTTGGACTTTTGTACATTGGGCCAAGTTTTAGAGGCAATGTAGATATTCAGCATCTTTTCCAGGTCCTAGCAGGCAGCAGCTCTAAAGAAGCTATTGGATCCTCAGGCTAAGACATGAAAAGGTAAATTTTCTAAGCTGCATACAATTACAAAATGTGCAAATCCATTTATTCACTAATAGGGTTTATCCTTAGCTCCCTGTGCACAGCTTTGCAAATTTACTTACAAATGACCATACTGTAAAATTCAGGCTACTCCTGTGGGATAACTGTCTTTTTTTTTTTTTCCCCTCAGTAGGTAATTAATACTTAGATAAGTAATACATTTAGATTGCAAGTAACTATTCATGTCAAAACCTGGCATGCTTTAAAGTGACACATTCACTGAATCTTTGTTAAACTGCAGCAGTCTAATCCTTTTTTCCCTCCTCTGGCAGGTTTACCATGGAACTTAATACTGTACTTGTATGGTATTATGCCTAAGAATTAGAGATTGAGGGACTGCACGTGGATGCTTCATAGGGAATGGTAAATTAAAGGCTAAGAATCCAAGTGTGTGATTCTTATGATTAAAATAGACTGTATTTAATAGGTAGTTTTAGATCTGTAATTAAAAAAAAAATATATAAAAACAAACCCAAACCCCAAAGAATTAGAAATAATTTTATTACGATTTCTTTTAACATAGTCATAAGAAACAGAAATTACAGTTATTTACTCCAACACCCGATCTGGTCCCAAAGGTGGCATCCTTCAAGGGAATATCTGCATATCTGCTTGAGAAGATTTAGTGGGAGCTACTGATTGTTTTGAAAATGTTGTAGGGAGCTGGGCACTGTATTAAAACAATTACTATAGTCCAGAACTTCCTATAACCACTTAGCACATCATGTTTCACTCCCCTTTAATATTATACATTTAGGTGAATATATATGTTTGAAAGTCTGTCTGTAAGTACTTAAAAGGAGAATGCCAAAAGATTTCACATTATGCTGTTCAGAGCAGCATCCATGAAACAAAACAGTGAATGCTTTAAGTGTAAATTGGAGGAGTATCCTTGGAGGCAAGATTTTGAACAAATGGCTTATCATTGTAGCAATATTCTGCTATCCCATTAGGTGGGCAGACAAGCAGACCAAAAACTCAGCCATTTGCCAATAGGGAGTGATAGTTTGTTTGCTATGACAGATGACATTTTAGTTCCATGACAGGAACAAGTTACTGCAAATGTTTCAATATAACTATTTTCTATTTTGTGTATGGTTTGGTGGCAAGACACACACAAAAAAAAAAGAGTAAAAAAATAATTTAGGGTGCTTTAAATTGGCTTTTTTTTCATTTGATTTAAAATTATAGCATTAGCTGACTATTTCTGGTGGACTCTCCGTTTTACTCCGTTTCCATTTCTCCACCTTCCAGAAAAATTGCTTTAGAAACTCTATCTTTTCTTTTAAGCTTCATATGAAATTAAATTATAAAACATAGAGATTTAACAGAACAAAGCTGCTATTTTCATGTGTAAAAACTCAGGAAACTTATGCTGTGACGCAAAAGTCATCCTAATATCATATTACCAATGCAGATATCTCCACACAACTAGGTATTTCAGAAGCCTTGCGGCAGAAGGCATTTGATAAGTGATACATATCAATGAACTGAGGATAATGAATTTAGTTTTGATCAATGTTCTTACATTCCTGAAAGTAATTAGAAGTCTTTTCTACTGTTCATTTGAAATAATGGAGAGTCTCTGAAACGATTGGTTTAGAGTACGAAAGCATCTTCAAGATGATTCGTGGTAAAAATATATGGAACAATCTCCAGGTGTTTTCTCTAATGTGTTGAAAGGCTGAAAATTTAGTCTTGATAATGGATATATAATAGTAAGAAATTAATAACATTGTGAATTTTAAAAAGCATTACTTTGGTTAGTTATGTGGTAACTTAGAAAAACTGAAATGTGTTTTCATGCTTCAGGAAACATTAAACATTTTGATTTGAAATTCATAAAAACTTCTCCAAAAAACAGAATAATGTAAAGGATCTTGTAAGCTTCTAGGTGCTTTATGTTTTTTAGTCAGATACTTAATTACCTACAGTTTTATTTTGCCCCTAAGTTTGAAAGTTGTGGGTACAAACTTTTTCTGCTGCACACTTTTATTAATTTTCCTTTATTTATCTTATCTACTTGTTATTCAGTACTTGGGAATATGAACATGGAGATAGAATAAAGTAAAGAGTTTATTTTAACACTCTTACTCAGGGAACTAGGTAATAAAACTCTTGCTGGCTTCAGTGAAGGAGAGAAGCTACAAACCCCAGCAATCTGTATGCCATGCACACATGGACTTCGAAGTAGAATATAGATTATAAGTTAAAAAGTAATCAGAGCTTTGTCATAAGAGGAGGCCAACAACACAACAATTTCTATAGACTTAAGAACAAAATATGACCAGTGTTAAAATGTTTTGAGAGACACAGAGATGTGTCATCCTGCAATTCTAGCAAAAAATAAATCACTTTTCACTCTGATTGATATAAACATGATACAGAACATACAGAAGATGTATGTTCTGATGAGCATAGTTAGCAGCTTTGGAATGAAAACTGCCCTGGGAGGATGGAAGGATGGTTCATGGATGGTTCATGGACGGTTCATGGATATTTCATGTCTTACTTGAAAAGTAATCCCTGTAGTACTATTAATTATCATAATCATAATCATAATAGTAATAATTCCACTTTCCAAACAATTTTTTGTAAAGGAATATCCTCACCAAGAAAGAGGTATAATTTCCTCTTTTTTTCCTACTTTATCCTCTGAGATTTTTTCATTAATGTGATGTTCTGCTGTCACAGAGGACGTATTATTTTGGCAATTAACATCATTGTTTTGTACACTCTTCTAGGAGAAAAGAAAAAGCAGATGGGCTTACTCCTCAATGAAGGCAGACATCATAACATTGTAATTGAAACTAGAATCCCACAGATGCTCCCAAGAGGTTGCAACTTTTTAAATCATTATCTTTTTATATATATATGTAAGAATATATAGATATAGATATGCATAATATTATGTGTGTTTCATTCAGTCTTCACATTAAAAATGGGAAACAACCAAATATGATAGAGGTAGAATATCACAACACAATAAACAATGTTGGCTGGTGGGAAAACAGGTAAATGGCAACTGAACAATGAAAATTCCAAGACTTTTGTCATTGCTCCTCTACACAAAAGGCAAGTGTCTTCAGAGCTTATGAAAAGCACAGCATGGAATCACCCTTACATGTGCTCTGCTTTATTTTAAACTTGTTTTTAAAATCACTGTGACAATTCTGCACAGAGAAATGAATGCAAACACCTTTTTTAAGGTATGACCCTGAAATAAATGGGAAAGATTTGTCTGAAGCTTGTGTCAACTGCAAAACATAAAAATCTGTGTGTCTCCAGTTGCGACAGCTGAACAGTACTATGTTTATCTAGAATATCTAATGCCAGGAGCAACAGGTTGTTGTGGATGCAGGATGGCATAAAGCAGCTCCAGAGATATCCTGGAGTCCCAAGATGATGGGATTTTTCTAGGAGAAAACAGAATGGCATGTCAAACCCCACAGAAATGAGAGCATTTAACACTCTCTTTAGTGACTGTTCTCTATTCTACAAGGTATACTTTTAATACAAGACTGAAAGAGGATAGCCTGTACCATTGAAATGGACCTCATGTCAACTCCACATAAGCTCTGGTACTTCTTTGGGATTTTTTGTTGTTGTTTCAGTCAAGGAGGATGCTCTATATATCAATATAATATACTGCACCAGTATATTATACTGGTGAGAACTGAGAGAATTCACTGAGCTCAATGCCTCCTTGCTGCATTAATAAAAATCAAATGAAAAAAGCAATCTGATTAAATTATGTGTGCCTTTTCCTATGCCAGTGAAGCTTAACTAAGCAAACAGAAGCAGTGAAGTAAATCAGTGTTGGTTTATTAAAGATCAGAATTCAATATCTCAATAGTTGAAGAGCTTATGCACCAGTGTTCTCACTGTTTAGCTTTTCTATGCAAAGAAAGTAAACACAATGGCACTGTGGGACTCTTGTTAGAGAAGTGACACATAGAAAAGCCTAATTTTCTTTCAAGGAAGATGCTGCTCTGTCTACTTGTACTTCTTGTCTTTTCCCAAAAGATTGTAATGAAAAAAAAATCATAATATAGTTTGCTGTTAGTGTTGTAATAGAGGTGTTATCCTTTAGATATTCATGGCTTGCCGATAGAAATGTACCTCAGCTCAGCTTCTTTTCATTTAATACTCTCCTCTGCACAAATAGATCCTCTTCACATTGATCTTATAGCACCATCAAGATAACAACCCTTTGCAGCCAGGAAGAAATCAAGGATGTTTAATCTAGTTTTTAGGACTCTCAAAGTCTATACATTGCAACAAATGTACTTTCAGTATGAGCACACTCACAGGAGATCTCCTGGTTTTGTAGTCTCCAGGGTGGAAAAGCTGTCAGCTGACTCCTTCATCCTTCATCCTAACTCCCTAATCTAAGAAAGACTTGGCTTCTGAAAATTTAGAAAATCAAAATACCTTTTACTCATGACTGGGGTTGGTTGATGGTTTATGATCAGACCAAGTACAGACTAAGAATTTCAAATGTCCTTTTATACCTGCCTCACACTCTCATTCCAGAGAGGCACAAAGTTTACAGACATTAATAAGTAGAAAATTTCATTTTCTTTGCTGCTTCATTGCTTTGTGCTTCAAAATTTGAAGGAATTAGTAAAGACTGTGTGGGTGGTGACAGACAGCTTTTAAGTTATTTACTTGGATAAGAGTTAGGTTTGAGCCATACCTTTCACAGAAACCACCTCTTTCTTTAAATAATTGATTTACAGAAATCTAGGATAAAAGCCACATCTTATAAAATAGATAACAAAAGGGTAATCTTCAGAGCCACTTGGAAATTTTCTAATAAAGCAGAATAAAATAAAGTTTTGGTGTCCTGGGGAGCCGTGTGGTCTGATGAAACAGTCACCTGCAGCTTCTGTCCAGGCATATCACATGAGAGACCTGCCCTCGAAGTGCCAGCTGTTGCTGACAAGAAATGAGCCTCTTCTACTAGCAATGATAAAATGAGAAGAAATATTATTGATGTGGAACAAATACAAGGAAATAAGTGAATATGAAAAGATTCTTCCTGGTTCGAGCGGAAAATTTGAACATTTTATTTCAGCCCACTTAATAATAAAATTAAAGAGAAAATAAAGTTTTCCTTCAAAAACCTGACTGAATTTTTGTGGATTAAAATACATTAATGAGGCATGGTCACTTTCAGAATGGAAGAATTCAAAGAATGAATTCTCCTCATGTAAGCTTCATTGGTACATGGGGACAAAATTACAGACTTCAAGTTTCTTCTTGCAGGCTGTGAAGAATTTGAGAATGATCATGAAAGATGAGACTACTATTAATTGTGCAAGTCCTGTGTGGCAAGGGAATCTGTCTGATGAGCTGTCTAAACATGCAGAGTTCGGAAAGCACAGAGTCAAAGAAAAAGTGAGAGTGATGAAGGAGGAGATAAGCCCAGCTTGCAACTCATCATCCAGAGGTACACGATTTTCCTTGCTGTCATTGTGCACAATGTTGGTGAGACCTTTTATACTGAAGTTTGTTTGCAGTCAAGTCTTGGTATTGCTTGTACCTGTGGCCACCATATTTACAGAGAACTCAGGGTATGGGCATTTCTATTGGAATATAAGAAAACAAGTTAATATCTCCTTACCTGTTCCATGCTAAAGCTAAATTGTAATTCAATTCAATTCAAATCAATTCAAAGTCAGTTTTTAGTCTTAAATTAGAAACCATACCAGACCTCACCTTGCTAATTCAGACCTCTCAGTGCATTTTTGAAGACACCAATAAAGTCTCAATAGTTCTTTCATGGAAGTATGTGAAGAAAGCTAAGTGAAAATCGCACTTGAACACGAAGTCTTAAAAACAGCAGAAAAAAATAGATTGGCAGTTGTTTTCTGATTAACCCTTAAAAGAAGATTTTTTCCTTGGCTGCTAGAAAGTATCCAAGCTATCTGATCTGATGTAGTTTTTGGTCAGGGTTAGAATTTCTTGCAATCTGTGAAAAGGGGAGGGAGTAGTCAACATTACTGAGTCAATGCATGGATTTAGCGGCTAAGTGTCAATATAGAAATTTTACTAGGTTCTGTGTTGAAACATTAAGACTATTAAGGATGAAAAAATGCAAAAGCTAGCTTGGTCAGGGGAGGTCATGGACATGATTTATATTTATTTTAAGCTGCCTTCTCAATACGAGGATGGTTCCTTTGGTAGCACCTGCTCTCATTCAGAAGCCTGTATATTCAACCCCCTTAGCAGAAGCTGGGCTTGAACCCAGCGCTGGCTATACAAGCCATTACTAAACAATTTTTTGCTGGTTGGTAGCCATATTGACCTTTATCTGAGATACTGGAATCCTCTTGCCAATATTCCCACCTCCTACTTAATTGGCACTGTATAAAATGTGTTTCCAAGGGAATGTACAACAGCATCCATGGTTGCCTGCAATATCAACACAGCAAAAGGAGCATGTAATTTATTCCTCTGAAAAGTGAATGCGTAATAAAAGCCAGCATAATAAATCTCTCTCTGCAAGGATTATGATGACTGCAAGTAGACAGATCATAGTCTATTTGAACAGTGCTTTCTTCATCCAATAAATAATTTTGGTTTTGTATGAAAGTCTTAGTGGTACATTTAGATGGCATCATAGCCCACCTTTTATTAACATTCAAGTTTATCTTTTTTGTTGAGGCAAATTAATCCTGTTATTAAAATTCATTGTAAATAGTAAGCTGTTAATATAGCACCAAGATGTATTTCACCTCACTGTGTGACAGAATGAGCTTGATTGCTGATGCCACCCTTTCCATCCAATAAAACTTCAATAATTTTCTGAAACTATTGAAAAGAGTTTAACTTTTAAAATAAGTATGATGACATGAAAGAAAAGACAAATCACTTAAATCCATGATGCTTGAAAAGGCTATATCAGGATGATGCACTGGCAGAACATAATGATGTAGGGAAGTAGGTTAGTGATTTTTGTGTATTTTTAAGATTATTTCGAATAAACTCCTCATGTACTCCTCTTACCAAATATCAATGCCTGTAGTGCTGTGCAGTCCTTTAGAATGGCCTTGACAGGTTGGAGAAATGGGCAGAGAAGAGCTTTCTGAAGTTCAACCAAGGCAAAGGCAGGGCCTTGCTCTGGGGAGGAATAACCCCAGGCACCAGCACAGGCTGGGAACTGACCTGCTGGAAAGCAGCCCTGAGGAGAAAGACCTGTCCTGGGGTGCATCAGGAAGAGTAGTGCCAGCAAGACAAGGGTGATCCTGTCTACTCAGCCCTGAGGCACATCTGGAGTGCCGTGTCCAAATCTGGGCTCCTCAGGACAAGAGAGACACAGAGCTGCTGGAGTGGGTGCAGCAGAGAGTGACAAAGATGGTTGTGAGACTGGAGCATCTGTCTCATGAGGAAAGGCTGAGGGAGCTATTTAGCTTTGAGAAGAGTCGGCTGAGAGACAAGGGACCTCATCAATGTCTATCAGTATCTACAGGGAGGGTGTCGAGGATGGATTCAGGCTCTGCTCAGNTCCAAATCTGGGCTCCTCAGGACAAGAGAGACACAGAGCTGCTGGAGTGGGTGCAGCAGAGAGTGACAAAGATGGTTGTGAGACTGGAGCATCTGTCTCATGAGGAAAGGCTGAGGGAGCTATTTAGCTTTGAGAAGAGTCGGCTGAGAGACAAGGGACCTCATCAATGTCTATCAGTATCTACAGGGAGGGTGTCGAGGATGGATTCAGGCTCTGCTCAGTGGTGCTGAGCAATAGGATAAGAGGCAATGGACAGAAACTAGTGCACAGGAAGTTCCACACAAATGTGAGGAAGAACTTCTTTAATGTGCCTGTGACCACACATTGGGACAGGTTGCCCATGCAGGTTGTGGAATGTCCTTTATTGGAAATATTTAGGAACTCTCTGGATGTCATCCTGTGCACTAGAATGAGCCTGGTGGAGCAGGGAAGTTGGACCAGCTGACTCTCCTGTTGTCCGTTCCAGCCTGACCCATTCTGTGATCTGTGGGGAAAAAGTAGTTCTTGACAAAACAGCTTTTTTAAAAAATGACCCTTGACATTCTGAAGCAACTTAACAGGTTCATTTTTGAAAGATACTTTCATTATGGATCCATCTGTCTTTACTCTGAAAATAAGAAATGTCATTTCCATTTCCTCTGCCTGTAAAAAAGTCCAGCAATGCAGACTTTATTAAAGTTAACTTTGAAACATATCTTGTGTATCTATAGGTATCTTTTGGTGTAGCAGGTGGAAACAGAAGAAGCATCACCTGAATATTTACCTCCCTGGAGGCCACTAGCAAATGTTTCAAAGGTCTCCCTAGAGGGGAAAAATAGTGGTTTACAGCAGAAATCACAAATTTGCAAGTCTTCTAGGCAAGTTATAAAGCTCAGTGATTCAGCTGCAGTGGAAAACTCGGCATTCTTACCAAGATGTGTCACCATTACAAAATGTCAATTTTCTTCCTGTGACAATTTGAGAATGTTATGTTGACTGTATTTCTGAAAAACTACAGAAAGAAAAGAAAGACATTATATTTCATGTGTTTTACACCCTTTTGTCTCAACATCCAAATAATTTCTTGGATCACTGATCCAAGTGAACAAACTATCACCTACTCCTATTAAAATAAACCTTACATTAATAAAACAATTAATTAAACACCAAAACCTAATTAAAATCCTAAAAAAACAAACAAAAAGAAAACCCAACCCCTCCAATTACTATCCATCATAATACAAAAAAACCTCAAAATTATGCAAAAAATAAAAAAATACAAGTCATCACTAATAAAATATAATCTTTAAATAATCACCAACTACAACTAAAATTTTCAATACATTATGTCACCCCATTATAGTTTTACTAATATTAGTTAAAATAAATTTAATACTATCTTTTATTTTACTAATTTAAAACTAAAAAATACTACAACAAATAACAATATTAACTTCCTTAACAAATATACATAATAAAACACTAAAAAATGCCTATTACCATAAAAATTTATATTAAATAAAAAATTTACTTATTTTCCAAAACAAAAAAATAAAACAACATAAAATTTACTTTAAATAAAAATTCATTTAAATTTAAATAAAATATAAATTACTTAACCTAAAGCTTACTTGTACTAATAAAATATACTTATTTAATCTATTAATTCTACTATACCAAAAACTACTTACCCTTATAAAATCATACACTACAAATCCTGATCACACTCTGATCAGATATGATAAATACTATTTCATTTACAATGGAAAATAGTGAAGAGATTTAGTCATACCAACGTACCATGTAGAGAACATACCAATTGTAGTACATCTGTTAGGCTCATGGCTGTTCCCTGCTCACAACTAAGCAGATACCAATGTACTTTATTTAGTAGATAAGAATGATTTCCTTAAAACCAGAAATGCTTACTTTTTGCTATTAGAACAGGTTCAGTTACCATGTGTCCCACTGAATGAAACCCTGAGCAGCTATACTACAGCTGGCTTTNAATAAAACAACATAAAATTTACTTTAAATAAAAATTCATTTAAATTTAAATAAAATATAAATTACTTAACCTAAAGCTTACTTGTACTAATAAAATATACTTATTTAATCTATTAATTCTACTATACCAAAAACTACTTACCCTTATAAAATCATACACTACAAATCCTGATCACACTCTGATCAGATATGATAAATACTATTTCATTTACAATGGAAAATAGTGAAGAGATTTAGTCATACCAACGTACCATGTAGAGAACATACCAATTGTAGTACATCTGTTAGGCTCATGGTTGTTCCCTGCTCACAACTAAGCAGATACCAATGTACTTTATTTAGTAGATAAGAATGATTTCCTTAAAACCAGAAATGCTTACTTTTTGCTATTAGAACAGGTTCAGTTACCATGTGTCCCACTGAATGAAACCCTGAGCAGCTATACTACAGCTGGCTTTGTCTCCTCCTGTGCCATGACCTGTGGCACCGAAAGCCTCCCTTTCCCTTCATTGCTGCAAGGATTCCCTGACATATAGAACTTGACCCCAGTGCCTCTGGTTTCAGCACAAGGATGTTGTCTCTTGAAGCCATGAGGGAACTGAATTACTCCTTTATTGATCAATTGTTGAGTTAGCAATCAATGGGTAATTGACTGTTAACCTCCATGAGATGACTCAAGCACTTAAGACAGGCACAGTTAAATAGCTTGCTGAACAAATGCCTGCATACTGTCTGTGGCTTCTGTACACAAATGCATCAGCTTTACATTATTCAAAGCCATGTAAAAAAATCTTCTGTAAATGAGCCACACAAAAAAGAATAAACCTGTTAAAGAGACAGATTTACAGTGCACTAGCATTCTACATTTAAGAGGCCCCCTCTCCCTCTGTTATTATGAAGCAATCAAAGGTGCCTTGAAAGATTGCTAAAAATGATCAAGGATGCTTTATTTTAGATTGATAACTGCAGTAGCAAGTGTGAGAAGGAGAGCAAGCAATTGAAGTGGATGGGATCATTGTGTACCTGCCTGACATCACTGGCTCAACATTTGTATTTTAGACTGTCTCTTAGACTCTCTCTGGCCTAATAACAGCATGTAGTGAAATAAAGTGTTCATTCTGGAGGTAATTGTTATGTGGTGGAATATAAAAAAGACCAATTCTGCAGTATATTTACCACAGTGCATATTTATGAGTTGGGTTTAATTAAAAGTCAGGAACACTAGAGCTATTTTTTAACTAGATGCCTATTATCTAGTGTCAAGTGCTTGGTTTTAATCACACATTTTATACCATTGTGACCTAGATCACTGCCTGTGACGTACAAGACAGTGTGCTGTCTTTACTGAGAACATGTAGCCAAGCTTGATGGATGTTTTCTCATTCCTATCCTCATTACTACTGGCTTCCCATCCATCTAATAAAATGCTATGATGGAGAGTGGGAAGATGCTATAAATCATAATATTCCAGCCACTCCAAGCAGATTCATTAGAAATGCTGACTATATATCTCACACATAGAAAGTCAATGCACAAAGTAGTTCGGTGTTTCTGCCTGTGCTGGAGACATCCCCTCACTGCCTGCAGTCAAGTTAGGATTTGTTTTTAATGGCAAAGATGACATTTAATGAAGTTCTGGATGGCAGACTGCTTTGACCTGAGTAACCCAATAAATATTCCAGCTGTTATTACTTTTAAACTGTGCTGTAGTCTGTTAGCTCACTCGCGTTGTTACTCAACGTCTGAGAACACATAATTGCTAACTAATGAACTTTGTGTTTGTTTTGTTGGGTTCTTTGAGTGAGATAAGGAACTGAGGCTTTTACTTCTACTTTACTGCTGCTTTTCCAGTGTTTTCCTTAAGGAAGGGTATCCTCATTTCATCTAGGCTAGGGCGCTGAAGGGAGTATATAGGGGGAAGTGGCAGAATTTGTCCTTTCTGCCTGTCTTTCCTCTCAGCTTTTGAGAAAAAATATAGCCGTGAAAATAAAGATTGCCCAGACTTGTGCCTGGAGAAGGAGAACCAAACTGGATGCATCCTCTGAAATCCATGTTATGAATTAAACTTCAGTCATATCATACTTTATGTAGGTTTTGCTTTTCAGTGGCATCTACACGCTAGAAGAGGAATGATAGCTGCGATCTTTGCAAAAGTGTTTGCTAAAGGAAGGAAGAAACAGTAGAAGAAAGGAAACAAGCAATTTTAACAAAATTGAGCTCCTAAAATTACTTCATGAGTGTGATTCTTGCTATTCCAGGTGTTTGCATTTTCATGATTCTCCTCTGGCAGATGCTCAGAGCTTCTTACATTACCCTGTGCAGTTTTCTTTTGTGACAATTTTCATGTTGCCCTTAGGAGTTTGTCATTCAAAAGATTTTTGCTGGAAGCTCACCCAGAGTTGTGCACCTGTAGCCTGGTATGTCTTGGTACTGAAGATCTCACAGAAACTTGCTCTCTTGGATTAAGTTTTTGTGCAGAGCCATAGCATCTGACAGTCTTTCTTTGAAATGTATTGCAATTAAGAATACCAAACATCAGTGAGCTTTCTGTTGGAATTGAAATAACATGTTTATTGGCCCTTAGACTTTCTTTGCTTGTGTGTGACATGGGATGTCAGACAAGCATATGGACAGAAGCAGACTGATGGAAGGCAGCTATGAATGCAGCTTTTAGGAATTTGTTAGGGGACATGAGTGGACACTTCTGTCTGTGCTCAAAGGCTGTTTCATTCCATTTTAGGGAAATGAGACAGCGAATAAGATAGTAGTATTCTTTGTTAAATCCTCGAGGAGGAAGTGCAGTTGTGTCTGCGTGTTATCTGCAAGCACAGCTTTCATTATAACTCATGAGATCTCTAGTACTTAGTGTCAAACTGTTTCAGGGAAAATGAGTGATAACTGTTATTAATAAACCGTGGCTTTATGAATGTACAAATTAGAAGTAATCATAGCAAGAGAGAGGAATTGTACATCAGTTAATATAATCCATTTATTTTGAAACATGTGCTAAAGAGTGGCATTCATCTTTATCGCAAAGCAAGTCTCAGCTTTGTGGTGATATTCTTAAGCAGATGATGGTAAATCATATAAGGGGTTCACTTTAACAGCATAGAGGCTACTTTCCAGTTCCTGAAGCATTCTGAAAGACACATCTAGGAAACAACACTATCTCCCCTAATTACAGTGAGCAATTTAAAGTGTTTGCCGAATGTGATTCCCGCTGGGTAGGCTTGAGGGCCTCTGTTGCCTACAGACAGCTCATCTGAAACTGCACAGGTGTGCAGATATGAAAGAGCTACTCCTTCCTTTGTCCCCCTTCTGGCCCTATAAATCTAAATCCAAGTCAGCTTCTGATTGGGTATGTCTGGAATTGTCACATTTGTGTTTTGGCTTTTTGGCTTTGGTATTTTGTTTAGTTTTTTGTTTAGTTTTTTGTTTAGTTATTTAGGGGTTTTTTTTAGATTTTTAAATTATTTATTATTTTGTTTAGTTATTTATTTAAATACATTAATGAAATGTAAGGATTATATAGGAATATACAAAACTGTCAAATCTGGAAAATTAATATCATAGCAGAGGTGCCTGCTAGTATCAAATGTCTTGTGTAAGCTCAACAAGATAAGCTACGATGACTGCAGTTGACTTGTTTGACAATTATTCTAAATTACTTTAGAATTTAGTTAAACAAAAAACCACCAGATTTTTATGTTTGCATTTTTTAATAGGACTTTTTAAAAGCTGTTGCATTCACCTATCACCATTAGGGATGTGAACAATAGGACTACTAATATAAGTTATTAAGATTCTTCTATAAAGATAGTGATTTTTTTAAGACCTATAGAATGAATCCAGGACACATGTTATTTAATATTATCTGTTTCAAGGCATGCTTTCATTGTTTCCTTTTGGTTTGTTTCTTTTGAAGAAACCTCTGGTTAGGAAAAGCTTTCTACCCTTCAGAAAACTGAGTTCTGGAGGAAAAGACACAGAATTATCATATGATCTAGGGAAAAATATTTGATGCCAGAACGATCTCTGCTTCCTGATATTTTTCACAAATTGCTACCATTGTTAGAGAAAATGAGCAAAATGACACCCCACAATGTGCTACTGTGTGCCCTAAAATATAAAAGGACTGTGACTGACAGGAATTAATTAGAATTGACAGCATATGAAGGATGCTTTTGTGCATTCTGGTCTATTGTATTCAGCTTTTGCTGATTGTGGAAGAAAAGGAAACCACTTCATGTTTATGTACTCCCAATCTTCATAAAACAATGCATATCTAAATTTGTATTTACCTCAGGACGTCATTGGAAACTAAAGGCTGTCATACTTTGTTTATTATGTGACCATGTCTATAGATGGATCTTATAAAGTTTTCCTGATTTTCATATCCAATACCAATGTGGAGATAGCAGAACTCAAATCAGTATGGTCTCATCCAGTGAAAAGTGAAGCTTTTAGTAATATGGGCAATTATTACAGCTATTAGGGGAATGTAAGTTCAGATTCTCCTGTTTTTTAATTATTAAACATGAATCCCACCTTTTATTCTAATATGGTAATTGCCTTTATCATAATTACTTTGCATTCAAAATATCTTTACAGGTCATAGACTACAGGTAGTAAGATGTGGTGTTATCGTGGACTCTTCCAGTATGACATACCATCACAAAAGAAAACCTAGAGTCCTAAAATTAGGTTTGAGTGTTGAGTAGTTGCTAAAATTTAAAATAAAGAAAAACAAAAAAGCCACAAAAAACCTCTGCAAATACAAACTGTTATTTAATCAAAGAACAAAGAAATAGGGGAAAGGCCAAGTAAACACAAAATAATATTAAAGACTTACTTTCCTAAAATGATTTAGGGATTCAGTCTATGTGATTCTTTTTGTTAAATGCTCATGTCTTGGCTTCATAACTGATACATAAGATCTACCAATTATTATAAAACTATGTAATTAATCTTTGTACACAATTGTTTGTCTACTACCTTTGGCGGTGTGTCAAGTTTATTTTTAGTAAGACAAACCTAGGTTTCTTTCCCTCACTTTGCCTATTGTATCAGAAGCATAGAGCTCCTCTACCATGAAACACAGCTGTACCTGCTCCATCTCCCACTGAACTGTATCTGTCTGTTCACTGACCTTGGGGTTTAGTAACACAGAATATGGTGACAAACAATTGTATTGAACTCCAAGTAAATATGGACAATTTTAGATGCAACTGTTTTCTGAGTTAGGGATTATTTGGGTATTGTTTATTCAATGTCAGCTGAGAGGGGGAAGAAATTTCACTTCCTAAAATCAAAGAAAAGTCATGGTTTGCTTTCTGTAATAGAGGTAGAAATTAAAAGGGACATAAACACTCCTTCAATTTAGAGCAATCCAGGAAAGATGTAATATATTACTTCCTTTCCTAAGAAAAGGAAGTTTTTATTTTTCTCTCATCTTCCATTTCCTTTTCTCCACTTTTTTTTTCCCTATCCTCACAATCCATCTCTATCCAACTATGCTTCTAGTTCACCTGAGAGGTGGATTGGGATGTGTGTCCCACTGGGCTGATGACGGGTTGTTTAATACTTTGGTTTTCCTTATTACTGATGAATAAATGAGCGCCTCTTCATTTTTTCCATCTTGTCCTTTCTTAATAGTAATGTGCACCAGCACTGTCTCAAGTTAGAAGCCAACCTGACATACTTGATTGGTCACAGTTTATGTTTAAATTCTCTACACACTGATAGATACCCACTGGTGGTGTAGAAGTACAGTTGGTGTGACACTAAGTTGACTTTGGCTTTTAATTATTTCACATTTATTAAAATTGAACGTCCTTTCTTGAAGAAAACTTCTAAGACATACAATGTATTAAATTTTTTTAACCTCATTTTTATTTCCCTCTTCATGAGTTTTGCAGGCCAGTAGCTGTATCTTCATATGATTGGCATAATAATATGCTTCATGATAATATGAAGCAGCAATTTAGGTATGTT